>ML662445.1:27290030-27328547 GCA_007570785.1 Antilocapra americana
TGCAAGGTAAACAGAGTGCCCCCAGATCGGTTCAAAACTTTAGGGTAGCATCAACAGGAAACAGTCTGAACTGAAGGAGGATGTTAATAGTCAAATCCTGTTTTGTTGTCTCTTAGTTCTGCTTTGGCTACCAACCAAGCAGCCCTCCATTCACTCAGTCATTGCAGGTTTGTGTGTTGAACTCTGTGCTAGGCATCAAGAATGCACAGTAAATAAAAAACACACCAGTGAATGAGAGAGACCTAGATGCAAGACTGGTTGTTAGTAACACTGAGAATAAATAGAGGAAGCTATGAGGTGGAAGAAAGCATGCAATCCCTAAGTCTGGGGCGTCTGAAAAGTTTTCTCAAAGGCAAATTAGTGAAGAATAGTCTAAGCATCCAGAAATGCATGTGTAAAGGTCCAAGAGACAGAAAGAGAAAGAGATGAAAGTGTATTATGACCAGAGCTTAGAGTTTGATAAGAGACGATGGCGGAAGAAAAGGCAAAAGGCAAGGAATGCCAGAATAGCTTGGATTATTTAATTCTAAGTCTTAGAAACAAAAATTTAAACAAATTAAGTAAAAAAAAAGAGGAATTTACTGCAATCATGTTGGGACACCTCATACATAAATTAAGAAATCATACTATGGGAAGGGACGGAATACGTCTGGGTCTGAAACGATGAGCAGGAAAGTTGAATACCAGCAAACCTATCTTTAGCTCTTGTCTTTGCTTTTTCTGTTTGGCTCACTGCCTTGTTCTGGCTTTTGAGTTTTATGTCTAGGATTCGGCCTTTAGAGATTGAAATTGATTTGCTGTCTTAGTTTCAGCTTCAAAAACTGGGGGGAAATCTATTGATACATCCATTCTTTTCTTCTTTTAGTTCACTCTTCTCCATGTCTACCAAAAGCCAGGCACTGTTTGATGTGCTGGGTTCATGTGATGAACCTGACAGATAAATCCATGCTCTTAAAGAGCTAATGGGAGAAAGGAGCAAACTGATACATGAACAATGCAATTTCAAGTATCTCTGAGTGTAAAGAAATAAAACAGGTGATGAAGTGATCGTGTGAATAAGGAAGGCAGAAATGGGTACCTCCAAGGAGATGATGCTTGAATGAAACTGAGTTGAACAAGTCAACTCTTGTCAACATCAAGAGGAAGAGAATTTTACACAGAGGTAATATTCAGTAGTAAAGTGCAAAAGAGGAGACATTTAGCACATTCAGAGAACAAAAAAGGCCTGTGAAACCATTGTAGTGAATGCAGAGAATAATAGTGAATGATTGGTAACAAAGTTAAGAGCCAGGAAGTTTATGAGGCTTTGTAAAATTAGTTTTATTCTGAGTGTACTAGAAAAGTATCATAGGCAGCAGGAGGGGAAGAAAAAGTAAAAGCAGGAATACCAACTATAAAGCTCTTATAGAAATTCAGGAGAAAGATATTCGTGGCTTGTCTGTTGCTGTTATAGTTGCTAAGTCTTGTCCGACTCATGTGACCCCAAGAACTGTAGCCCTCCAGGCTCCTCTGTCCATGGTACTTTCCAGGCAAGAATACTGGAGTAGGTTGTCATTTCCTTCTCCAGGAGATCTTCCCGATCCAAAGATCAAACCCACATCTCCTGCAGTGGCAAGTGGGTTCTTTACCACTGACTGTGGTAATATTAGTAGAAATGGAGAGAAGAGGAAGGATTCAGAAAACATTTTTGAAATAGGGCCCAAAAGACTTTATGATGGATCTGGTGTAAAAGTGTAAGTGAGATGGAAAACATTTATGTTTGGAGCTTAAGTGAGCCACAGAATAAGTGGTGATGCCACTGAAACCAAGGACACTTATCTGATCCCTTAAGCTATAAACGTGTTTAGTAAGTAATATCCTATAACCTGCCTTTGGGCTTTCGAGATGGCTCAGAGGTAAAGAATCCACCTGCCAAAGCAGGAGATGTGGGTTTGATCCCTGGGTCAGGAAGATTATCTAGAGAAGGAAATGGCAACCCACTCCAGTATTCTTGCCTGGGAAATATCATGGACAGAGGAGCCTGGCGAGCTACAGTCCATGGAGTCAAAAAAGAGCCAGACGTGATTTATCGACCAAACAACCACAGTAACTCACCTTCACTGACCAAGCTTACTTTAATTGTTCTTGCAAGCTGCATACTCTTCAAGCTTCAAGTAATTTAGACAGCATATCATGAGATTTTTTAAATATCCTCTATAGATAACACTGCTAATGTATGGATTGCTATAGTAACAGTCTCCTGGGAGCTAGTCTTGCCCAGGGCAAATTGGTTGATACCAGTGACCATTTGACTGAACCCATGTAAGTGTCCAATGCATAATCATTCAGAGGGCCAAAAGCTTTACTCTTAGATAGTGAATGGCTAATGCCACCATTTTCTATGCATATCCATGAGAAGGCACGTAACTCAGATATGCCTGTGCAAGGCAGCTACTGCGTCACCTTTTTTGTGCCTCCAATCACCTCCTTCTGCACCTCCAACTACCCTATAGTCTTCACCCAACAATATTCTAAGCCCCTTGCTTTGGTGGGGGGGGGACAGACCTGATATTTGTTCTCCTGCCTTCTCACTTGACTGTCTTGTGAATAAAACTTTCTCTGCTCAGACCTCAACTACTTAGCATTTGGCTTGTTGTGCATGGAACCAGCAAACCTGTTTTCAGTAACAACATTTACTCAGACGGAAAATTCCTGAAGATGAACAGAATAGCTCTTAGGGGGTGGGCTAGGTGGTCAGGGTTGGAAGAGTAGCAGGAGTAATATTTTGGCCATATTTGTTAGGTTGTAAGGCCCATTCTACTTCAAGAAAGTCATTAAAAGTTTAGATATATATGACCCTGGAATGCAATAGCTGTGAATAGAGGTTCACATTTTCCTGTGAAAACTAAATCTAAACTGAGAGTAAGAACATGAGTTGGGATAAGGAGGGGTAACAGTTTCCCAAAGAAGGGTAAGGAGCAGACAAATACAGATGCCAAATATAAATGTATACACACACACACGTATGTATGCATGTATATACACACACATATATATATTTGTGAATACACTCCATGAACACATACTTATATTGTGGCTATCAACCTATCTATAAAGATGTAGATGCATTTGAATTCAGTTTGGACTATGGCATGAGCATGGGCCGTGTTAGAAGCAAAAGAAGAAGAAGCACAACCCAACTGTTCAGTGATGGAGCGACCCTACATGCCCTGTCTGGCATCCATGAGAGTTGGAAATTCACCCTTAACTCAGAAATTATTGGCAGTGATGAGGGAGGCAATATTAGATGAAATAAATATATATTGAACACCTACTATGTGCTAAATTGTGTGCATATCCTTTCCTGCCTGATTACAGGTAACTAAATAGAGAAGTTTTGTCCTTCACAATTTTTAAAACATCTCCTGTCATCCACAGAAAAGAAAACCTAGCTAAAAAGATGGTTACCACTTCAGATCCTGAGGACTTGTCAAGAATGTCCTACACAGTCAACTCTTTCTGCCTCATCCACCAAGGACATTTATAATTCTGACAAGACGTCTCTGTCTTTCAGAACATCCCTGCAGGAGGTTGTCATCTTTAAAAATTGGTGCCCTAAATAGAAGGTGGAAAAGTAGTTAATGTGCTTGTTTTTATGAACTATAGTTCATGGAAGAACTCTGGACTCCTCCCCAAACACCACTGACACACAACTGGTATGACATGCACTTCATGCTGGCCCCTTTTATTTTCAAGCACATTTCTGTTCCTCGGAAATCTCTTTAATAAGTGCTCCCTGAACCCTCTTACACTGTTGGTGGGAATGCAAACTAGTACAGCCACTATGGAAAACAGTGTGGAGGTTCCTTAAAAAGCTGCAAATAGACCTGCCATATGACCTGGCAATCCCACTGCTGGGCATATACACCGAGGAAACCAGAATTGAAAGAGCCACGTGCACCCCAATGTTCATCGCTGCATTGTTTACAATAGCCAGGACATGGAAGCAACCTAGATGCCCATCAACTGACGAATGGATAAGAAAGCTGTGGTATATATACACAATGGAATATTACTCAGCATTAAAAAAAAATTCATTTGAAGCAATTCTACTCAGATGGACGAAACTGGAGCCCATTATCCAGAGTGAAGTAAGCCAGAAGCAAAAACAACAATACAGTATATTAACACATATATATGGAATTTAGAAAGACAGTAATGAGAACCCAACATGGGAGACAACAAAAGGAACGCAGATGTATAGAATAGACTTGTGGACTTTGTGGATGAGGGTAAGGGTGGGATGAGATGGGAGAAGGGCATTGAAGCATGTTAATTGTCATGTGTCTAATCAATCGCCAGCCCAGGATTGATGCTCGGGACTGGTGCAGCGAGATTTTCCGGGGGGGAGGGAGGAGGGAGGGGGGACCCGGAGGGGAAGCATATGTAAACCCATGGTGATATCATGACAATGTATGGCAAAAACAATAATAAAAAAAAAAAAGAAAAAAAAAAGAAAAAAAAGAAAGAAAGAAAGCTGTTCACATAAGAAAAAATAAAATTTAAATTAAAAAACAAAAATAAATAAAATTTTAAAAGAAATAAATAATACCAAAAAATCTTTTAAAACACAATATTTTATTAATGAATAACCTAATACATCTCTAGAGTATTTTTATTTCTTACATTTTGGTGGTTACATGTCCTATGATTACTTCTTTATACAACAATGCTTTTTTAATAGGTAACTTAGTTTTTCCTCTAGTATGAGTAATGGACACTTATTTATGGTGGTAATTTTTAAATGTTTCTTTCAGTTTGAAACTTGTTTGGTAATGTCAATGTAAAATTCCATGATTACTTTCAAATTTAAAACAATCTGTGATAAATATGACAATCCCTAATCATATTTGTGAGCTGTACAGTTTGGAAGAATTTGCCATGGACAGACTTCTGCTTCTGCTATTCTCCTCTATTATCCAAATGTTTCTGCTGCAGAGTTATCATCATATTAGTGAAAAAGAATATTACTTCAATTTATTCCTGTATCAGCCTGACTAATATTAGCTTATTATACAAACAATAAGATTGTGAACCTACTAAATAGATCCCACTAAAGCCAATGGAAATGTATCCTCAAATTACTTTTATTTAATGTGTGTGTGTACTCAGTCACTCAGTTGTGGCCAACTCTTTGCGGCTCCATGGACTGCAGCTCACTAGGCTCCTCTGTTCATAGAATTTTCCCTGCAAGAATACTGGAGTGGGTTGCCATTTCCTCTGGGCAATCTTCCTGACCCAGGGATCCAACCAGCATTTCCTGCATCTCCTGCATTTTTGGCAGATTCTTTACCACTTGGCCACCCAGTAAGACTCTCTGTCTAAGGTCTTTCAATGACGCTCTATAAGAGTGAGAGGTTCTGAAACTTGATTTTATGAGCCTGGTGGTAAGTGATAAAGCTTTGATTATTGCCCAGGAAAGAAAGAAAAAGTGGATATTTATATTAACAAAATAAAACATTTTATGAGTATGGTCTTCTGGGGGACAAATATGGGAGATGCTATGATATTCAGTATTTGAAACTCAGCCAATGCTGCATTAATAATGGAAGATGATTTTAAACATATTGTGTTAAAACAATAATTAAGAAACTAATTAACAATTAAGAAAATAATTAAAACAATAATTAATATGATGCCATATTTAGTTTTCAATATTTTAGTTGACCTGCACAACTTTTTAATGCATTCAGGGGGCTGGTTAGATTATTGAAATGCTGTATATGATTGGATTGATGAATTTGATAAACAGAACAAGTTTGCAAACAATTTCTAAAAAGTTCTTAAGACAGCAAGCAAATTCTGAGAATTCTGATTCTAATTCTAGAATTCTAAATGAATTCTAATTCAATGAACAAAAAGAAATTTTTAAGTTTACAAGCAATGGAAGTAGTTTTTCATCTGTGTCCCATCTGTTTCTTCTGTGAAGGATATTTCTGAAAAATCCTTTCTCTAAACGAACCCTTCCAGTTTTTTAAGCTTGGTTCCTTTGTACTCTAGATGGAGCACTTAGCCTTCTGCTTTCACTTTTTTACTTCATCAAGACTGAATTACACTCATGAAAGAGTCAGGAAAGGCTTTCTTTTGGAAGCTTTATTGATAGTCCTCAAAAACAATGAAGCGATTTCCATTCTTCCATACAAAATGGCTTCTTCTACCTTAACAGCCATGTTTGTGTGTTTTAATGATTACCTTTCCAAAGCAGATTGGTCTCCTGGTTTCTGGTTCATATATAAAGAATGAATGTGTTGCTTAGTTCTTCATTATTTGAAGTAGTTCAAAAACATTTCTTAAGGGGGTTAAAAAAACCCACAAGAGTGAAGCTGGCAAGCCTTATCATCATTCACCTCTGCAGCTGGCGTGTGTTTGTGACCATGGCAATGTCCTACCTCCTAAATTTAATGCCATGTTTGAATGTGCCAGGAGTAATGATTTTCAGGGCTTTTGCAATCTTTTCATTCTTTCTTTCTTTCATTTAAACTTGATTTGTTACTGACTCACTGATACGTTGCTGCTGCTGCTAAGTCGTGTCCGACTCTGTGCAACCCCATAGACAGCAGCCCACCGGGCTCCCCTGTCCCTGGGATTCTCCAGGGAAGATCACTGGAGTGGGTTGCCATTTCCTTCTCCAATGCATGAAAGTGAAAAGTGAAAGCAAAGTCATTCAGTCATGTCCGACTCTTTGCAACCCCATGGACTGCAGCCCACCAGGCTCCTCAGTCCATGGGATTTTCGAGGCAAGAGTACTGGAGTGGGGTGCAATTGCCTTCTCCAACTGATACATTGAGTACCCTGTAAATTCCCAGTGATAATATGATTTCTTCTTTCCAGGGACATTGAAAAGTCAGAGCACAGGTAAAGTCAGAGCACAAGTATCGAAACATTTCACATTAGCAAGCATACTCGACATGATAAAAACACACAGCTTTCTAAATTCAAAACTATGAAGATTGTATATAATCAATGTTCCAATTCACTAGATAAAAATAAAAGATCTGGGGGAAAAAAGTTTCCTATGGCCATACTATAAAATAATCTAGGATTTATAGGACTTAAAATAATTATTAAAGCATAAATTTTACAGCTTTGTATGTGTTTTGTGCAGAAAAAATGATTTACTTCTAAAATATAAAAGTGGGATGAAAACTTTTGCTAGTGAATTTATTTTGTGATCGAGGGGACAAGTAAGCCTCACATGCAGTAAATTACAGTGGTAAGTACTGGAATTTATTCAACTCAGCTATATAAAATACACCAATACCCTTTTGGAAAACAAGACTGTAAGGCAGCAAAATAGCCATAATCAGTGTGTTCTGCTCCCTAAAGTAAAATAGCCAAGAGATTAAAAAAGAAGTTTCTTTTCTTCCAGCTTTGAATGAAGCCCAGTTTGCCCTAAGTGTTTTCTACAAGGCTATGAACTCATTTATCTAAGGTAATTTTTGGCTAAGGTCAACTGAAAAACGATTCCTTTAAAATAAACTGATCATTACTAGGAAAACTAAATGCCTTCCCTGACCTTCAAGGCATTGAAACTCATCCTCTGTGCCCTTTTTATACCACCCCAAGCATGGTCATTTCATAGTACTTAAAACTCAGGATTATAATTGCCTGTCTATCTGTCTCTCTCATCAGAGAATGGGAGAGATCATTAAAGGCAGATAATATGCCTTGTTTATCTTTGTTTTGTCAGTGCAGCGCCTGTGGAAGGCACTTGTCAAATATTTATTGAAAAGATGGATGAATGGATGGATGGATGAGTAGATAGATAAAAGATGATGAATCGTCTACAGATATTCTGGATTTTGAAACCAAGTAATATTCATCTTTTTATAGATATAGCTGTATGTATATATTAAACAGTGATAAATAATTCCCAAAGAGCTTACAAGACTATGTTTAAAACAAATAAGAAATTTCTGCAACTTCTACTATCAAAAATGTTTCCTTAGGAAAGGTGATAGAAAATAGTGGTTCTAAATTCTATGACTAATAATAATAATCCACAACTGTTGACGATCTCCCATCCACTGGTAGAGTATTAACTGCTTCTCATGCAGTTATTTCTCACAGCTCTTATATACCTGTTTGCTAATTGGTAAGTCAAGGCATTGAAGAAGGTCTGCTACCTTCCTAAGATCACAGAATAAGTGGAAAAGCTACAGCTTGGATTGAGACACCATGTATACAGACTTTGTATGCTTACTCCTAGGCTACATTCTTTTCTTTAGGCAGTGAAACTTAAAGGAAAATCTTACCAAATATTACCAAATTTGACCCACAACATATTCTCTGGGTGCGAACCTAGATTACTGACAATGAAAAGAGAATTACTCCCAGAAAATAGAAAACCACCAAATTTGATTATTTCCATTAATTGAAAATTAATGTTGAAATACGATGATATCACTTGATACTACTTTACAGCACAGAGAATAGAGTTGGCTGAATTGGTAAAGAATGCCCCTGCAATGCAGGAGATGCAGGAGACCCAGATGTGATCCCTGGGTTGGGAAGATCCCCTAGAGAAGGGAATAGCAACCTACTCCAGTATTCTCAGCTGGAGGAATCCCTTGGACAGAAGAGCCTGGAGGGCTATGTCCATGGGTTCAAAAAGAGTCAGACATGACTGTATGATTAACGCTTTCACTTTCAAGAGTCTTTAGAGACTATGATCCCTTTGCAAAGATTGATAATGTTTCAGACAAAGGATGACAAATGGGTTCCAACTTTTGTGCCAAAGTGTTAACTTCCTGAAAGTGAAGGCTGAGGCTAGTCTGAAGAAGCCCCAGAATCAATTAATACTGCTTGCCTTGAATGCACAGGAGCCCTGCCACTGGTTCTGTGCCACTCATGTGCTGTCCTTCTCCTTGGAATACGATCGGGATATACTTCTAGCTCAGTAGTCTTCAGTCAGGTTGTACATCAGAATCAGCTGTGGAGATATTGCAATATTTATGTACCAAGGAAAAATTGCTCCTTGACTTCCGTAAACATACAGTTCTGGGTGGAAAGTCATATAAGCAGGCTGTAATGTACAACTGAAAGCACTCAATGTTTTCTCCTGTCTTCATGAATTAATTTATTGTTCAGTCACCAAGTCATCATGGACTGCAGCACGCCAGGCTCCTCTGTCCTCCACTGTGTCCTGGAGTTTGCTCAAATTCTGCCCTCAATCTCTCCCAGCATCAGAGTCTCTTCCAATGACTCAGCTCTTCATATCAGGTGGCCAAAGTATTGGAGCTTCAGCTTCGTCATCAATCCTTTAGGTAACCACCTCCAAATAAATATTTGAAAACATTTCTAGTTGAATTCATACCTGCCTATGCAATCAAATATTTTACCTGTCTTAGGTCAGTCAGTTCAGTCATTCAGTCTCTTCCGACTCTTTGTGACTCCATTGATTGCAACCCCATTGACTGCAGCATGCCAGGCCTCCCGGAGCTTGCTCAAACTCATATCCATTAAGTCAGTGACGCCATCCAGCCATCTCATCCTCTGTCATCCCCTTCTCCTCCGGCCTTCAATCTTTCCCAGCATCAGGGTCTTTTCCAATGTAACAATGCAATATATAATTTGATAGAAATGTTGAGAGCACACATATGTATATTCTTCATAAGAATTTAATTTTTAAAAGTATAGTTTTAAATATATAAATTATTAGCCAAAAAATAAAAATAAAAACAAGAAAGGAAAAAAGCAAAAGTGGAGTCCAGAATGGCTGTTGTGACTAATAAGCGCTATCCTCAAAACCTTTCCAGAATCTAGTTTGTTGGCGGCAATTAAAGAGAAGCAAACAATGCAGTTGAAGAAGTCAACTCTTTATTGTGCATTTGCATTTCAAATGGCAAAACCCCAACATTTTCAAATATTTTAAATGAAAGTTCTTTCAATAACTACAGAAGCAGTAAAAGAATTTTAGTTACACAAAAGATGCGTTTGAGAATAAGGAAAGGGGAAAATAGTGAAGAATCTCGAAAGTTACTTTTCTTTTTTACCACCATGCCAAAATAATAGAGTTCTGAAATATTAATATGTGAAGGGTAATCTCTGAGACCTTTTGCCACCTCCTAAAATGAAGAAAGGTTGCATACATTTTTGTCTTGCTGCTATGAATAATAAGAAGCCATGGGATTCCTTGTAGCAGTCCTGGAATAATTATGAAATAGCTGATTAAGTTCAAAGTTAGTATGGAAATCTGTTCTTTTAAAAGTCTTTCATAATCTATCTCTGGAGAGAGATAATTCTATCAAATTTGAATTAATCCATAGATAATGGCAAGACTATTGCCCACTATTATGTATCTATATATGAGATATGAATATTGCATGGATTTTGAGATTTCACATTAAAATAACTCCAGGCCAGATTACAGAAGGGATTAATTGTAAACAGTACAAGTTGAGACAATCACCCCCAGAAAGGGATTAATCAACTTCAAACTTATAACTTGACCTAACAATAACAGCCTAAGCCTAGATAATTCTTTGCAGAGTGGGTTTTTTAAATGCAGGTCACACAGTGATCCCTTTATAGATCCAATAAAACATTTTTAAAATTACCCTATCTGGTATCATTATAAAGTATAATCGGGTCCCAATATTATCATCACTACTGAAGCCTATAGTAGAATTAATTGTTCTTCATTTCAAGTCAAAAATAGGTTTTTTATCAGGAAACCTAAATCAAAGCATTCAAAAAGTTCCCATTTTGAATAGTTAAGCACATTATTAGTAACTGGGATGTAAGCATTCATTCATTTTATCTTTTGTTCCTACCTGGTCTCTATTCTTTCATTTTTGAATCTATATATGTCCCACACATAGAGCCAAACCTACACAAAATAATGGGGCTTTCTTCATATCAGAATACACTGTTCATAAGGTGTGTGAAAAATGATAAAAAAAAAACAAGTTTGTACCTTATATGAGAATAATTGAGTTAAGGCTTTTAATTTTTTGTAATTTTAGCAATAATTCAGTTCAGTTCAATTCAGTCACTCAGTAGTGTCCAACTCTGGGACCCCATGGACTGCAGCACACCAGGCCTCCCTGTCCATCACCAACTCCCGGAGCTAGCTCAAACTCATGTCCATCAAGTCAGTGATGCCATCCAACCATCTCATCCTCTATTGTCCCCTTCTCCTCCTGCCCTCAATCTTTCCCAGCATCAGGGTCTTTTCCAATGAGTCAGTTCTTCGCATCAGGTGGCTTCGGCATCAGTCCTTCCAATGAACACTCAGACTGATTTCTTTAGGATGGACTGGTTGGATCTCCTTGCAGTCCAAGGGACTCTCAAGAGTCTTCCCCAATACCACAGTTCAAAAGCGTCAATTCTTCAATGCTCAGCTTTCTTTATAGTCCAACTGTCACATCCATACATGACTACTGGAAAAACCATAGCTTTGACTAGACGGAACTTTGTTGGCAAAGTAATATTTCTGCCTTTTAATATGCTGTCTAGGTTGGTCATAGCTTTTCTTCCAAGGAGCAAGTGTCTTTTAATTTCATGGCTGCAGTCACCAACTGCAGTGATTTTGGAGCCCAAGAAAACAAAGTCTGCTACTGTTTCCATTGTCTCCCCATCTATTTGCCATGAAGTGATGGGACCAGCTGCCATGATCTTAGTTTTTTGAATGTTGAGTTTTAAGCCAGCTTTTTCACTATCCTCTTTCACTTTCATCAAGAGGTTCTTTATTTCCTCTCACTTTCTGCCATAAGGGGGTATCATCTGCATATCTGAGGCTATTGATATTTCACCCAGAAACTTGATTCCAGCTTACATACATACATATATATATAGTATGTATAATATAATATAATATTATAATATATATTATATTATATATATAATATATATTACATATAATTATATACACATATATAATTACATATATAATATATATGTATGTATGTATAATAATATATATATATATATAATAAATTTACCAACCAAACAATTTTTAGGGCTTCCCTGTTAGCTCAGTTGGTTAAGAATCTGCTTGCAATGCAGGAGACCCTGGTTTGATTCCTGGATGGGACAATCCCCTGAAGAAGGGAAAGGCTACCCACTACATTATTCTTGGGCTTCCCTTGTCACTCAGCTGGTAAAGAATCCTCCTGCAATGCAGGACATATGGATTCAATACCTGGGTTGGGAAGATCCACTGGAGAAGGGAAAGGCTACCCATTCCAGGCCTGGAGAATTCCATGGACTGTATATAGTCCAGAAGGTGGCAAAGAGTCAGACACAACAGAGTGACTTTCACTTTAACAATTTTTAAGTGTGCAGTTCAATAACAGTAAGTATAGTCACATTGTTCTTCAGCCAATAGCCAGAACTCTTTCATCTTGCAAAAATAAAACTCTGTATGCATTATCTAATGACTTCCCGTCCTCCTCTCATCCCAGCCCCAGGTAACAGTGATTCTGTTTTCTGCCTATGAATTTGACTTGTCTAACTACCTCATATAAGAAAAATATTAAAATATTTTTCTTTTTGTGATTGGCTACTTTCACTTAGCATAGTGTCCTCACAATTCACACAAGTTGTAGCATGTGTCAGAATTTCCTTCCATTTTAAGACTGAATAATATTCCATTGTATGTGTATACTGCATTCGGTTAACCCATTCAATCATTGATGGACACTTGGGTTGCTTCCTCCTTTGGGTTATCATGAATAATGTTGTTTTGAATATGGTTCTCAAATATTTCTTTGAGACTCTGCTTTCAATTCTTTTGAGTACATGCCCAGTAGTGACATTGTTGGAGCATGCTGTAATTCTACTTTTAATTTTTTGAGGCACTCTCATATTGTTTTCCACAGGGGCTCCACTATTTTACCTCCCTACCAATAGTGCACAAGTTTACAGTTTCTCTACATCCTCACCAACACTTATTTTATCTTTTTAAAAAAATAGGAATTAGGCTTTACCTAGCAACCTTAACTGTATTTCAAGTGATCTATTATATCTTCTGGGAATGAAATCTGAGCTTTTTATTTTCTAGAAGGAAAAGATGGCTAAAACTGGTGATGAAGAAAAAACTTTTCTAATAACTATGGATCACTGACCTCCTCCCCATCAAAACATCTGACATATGCTTTGTACAAAGTATATGATTAGGAAATAACCTTTTTAAATCAAAGAGATTAAAAAAAAAAACTCACACAGTTTTAACATTCCAGGTGAATTCCTAGGAGAGAGTAGCACGGATGCATATACACTAACACATGTAAATAGATCGCCAATGCAAATATGCTGTATGACTCAGGGAACTCAAACGGAGCTCTGTAATGACCTACAGGGGTGGCAATGGGTGGGTGGTGGGAGAGAGATTCAAGACAGGGGGGGGCATATGTACACCTATGGTTAATTCACATTGCTATATGACAGAAATCAAACCAATATTGTAAATCAATCATCAAAAAAAAACCTTGCACAGAGTTTTAACATTCAAGGTGGATCCCAAGATTCCTCAGAGTGAAGGCACACACTTTTGGGTTGTTCCTCTACCCTCATCTGTCTAACGAACGTTGTCCTACTTGGCAAACTACTTCTCTTGGTTGTTGTGGGGATTAAATGAATGATCCATGTAAAGTACCCAGAACAATCCATTATAAATTTAATAAATGTTAGCAATAATCATTTTTATAATTATTTAAATATAGTGAAAAGTGGTAACAAATAAGCAACTGAATACAAGCAAACGATTTGAGTAGTATATTAGGCATAGTGTTGAACTTTGTCAAAGTACAAATAATAATCCATGCTCTAATAATAAATAAATATAGTTTCAGTTTGAAAGGAAAAGAGATAAACACAAAAAATGTAAAATATAATGCAAGGCAGAACTAAACCATTTCCTTCTGAAGGAAATATCATGACTTCCTTCAGCATCACAACTTTGGATAATTCCTCTTTTCTTAATACATCATTTTCATTTCTTTTCCTTCCACCCATGTATGATTCTGACCTCAGTTTTCTAGTTTTCTCTTTTTACCTGTTTTCTACCTTGGTGATTTTATCTGCTCTAATATGAGAGATGATCACAGCCTGAATATCTCTCCTTCAGTGTTACTGATTCATCTACCTCCTGGACAATGATGTGCCAGGGCCATTTTGAAAACAAATCTAAAACCCAAGTACATGTTCCAATTATTGTTGCTTCCACTGTTCCTTGAGGTAGACTTGTCAAAATCCTATAATTCTTTTCCCTTATCTGCAGGGTAAAATCTAGAAAACTTAGTCTGTGATTGAAAACCTTTCACAATGTGACTTAAGATTAGATTTTCTAATTTAGCTTCCCTGCATATACTCTAAGCTAAGCTAAATGTAATTGTCCTTATAGATCTTACAATTTTCATTTTTATGCCTTGTGAATTTGTTGTTTTACACCTTGTTGTTGAGCTACCTTTTTCTTCATCTCCACCTGTTAAAATTCTATTCAAACACCAAGAGCCAGCTCAAACTTTGATTCCTGCACCCTATCAAAAGGAAGTTCTCTCCTCTCTGAACTTCGCAATTTCCTGTACATAATCTACATCTATTCTGAGATATCTTTTTTTTTAGGATATGTCAATACATACTAGATTTCCAATACCTGACAGTGACCTTATTGCCTAAGAGTCTTCAAAATGAATGAATGAATGGCTGAGTGAATGAATGAATAAATAAATAAAAGTAAATGTAGGTTTTTCAAAGGAAAATTAACTTAGTAATTGTATAGAATATAGGAGATTTAGGGAGTCATGCTAAAGACTGTTTGTATTGTTATATATACAAAATCCAAGCTGAAACTGCCTCAGCAAACTGGATAAGTGATTTAAACTACTGAAATTCAAGTGATTTAAACTATTGATTTTTTTTAATTGTAGAATATATGTCTCAAATGGTGCTTTATTATACTTATCTATCTTTGTACATTTTATTTCAGAAATTAATTCTACAGTGGGTGTCTTAGTCTGCTCAGGTTGCTATAAGAAAATACCAAAGAATGGGTAGCTTAAACAAAAGAATTTTTTTTTCTCACAGCTCTGGAGGCTGGAAATCCAAGATCAAGGTCTTGCAGAGATCTGTTCCTAGTGAGACTTTCTTCCTGGTTTTTAGATTCCACCTTCTCAGTATATGCTTACACAGTGGAAAGCAAGCTCTCTGGTCTCCTTATAAGGACACTCATCCCATCATTAGGGCCTCACCCTCATGACCTCATCAAATCCTTATCAGCCCCCTAAGGCCTTGTCTCCAAATACCATCACCTTGAAGGTTCAAGCTTCAACATATGGATCTGAGGGGATACAATTCAGTCCACAGGCTTTCCTGATGGCTCAGCAATAAAGAATCTGTCTGCCAATGCCGGAGACACAGGTTTGATCCCTGAGTTGGGAAGAGCCCCTGGAGACGGGAATGTCAACCCACTCTGGTATTCTTGCCTGGAGAATCCCATGGTCATAGAAGGCTGGTAGGCTACAGTCTATGAGGTCAGAAAGAATCAGACACCAGTGAGTGACTGACGCTTTCACTTTCAGCAAACCCAGAGGACAAAAATATGTCAATCCTTAAAAACAAATAGATTATTTTCATTTTTCACATTATTGCAACAATGACAAAAATACTAATAAGTAAAACTCAAACATTCATTTAAATCACGTTTCTCAAAATTTGGACTGTGTATTACATGTTAGGATCATAGTGTGGAGGAGGGTCTTCTAAAAATTCAAGTTCTCAACCTCACCCTGGACCTACTGAATCCTGAATCTCCAGGAGTGTCCATAGATTCTGCATTTTGGCATTTATCCCAGGCGGGTTTTTTTGCAAACCAAAGTAAAAGGTACTACACTGACATAATCTCTCACAACAATGTAATATTTCTATCAATTAGGAATGCAAGGAATGATAACATCAAGATGCTTGATACAAAGATTTGTTTCAATAAATCCTAAAAGAAAAAATCTCCACAGAATAGAAACTAAAAAGTTAGTCAATAAAGTTCATCAACTATTTCTGTTTAAAAAAGAAAACATAAAACTAAGAACAGGGAAATGCATATCTCAAAATGATAGAGAATAACCACTTTAAAGCAGCATTTTTAAACACAAAAAAAAACTAACATAAAAACATGAGTGGGCTTTTTTAAACAAAGAGTATTAGCAGAATTCTTATTAATGGACTAAATAAGGTATCAGAAATTTCCTGAATAACTTCATATAGTCCTAAAGTTCTGGTTTAGATATTAAGACATGAGAGGTAAAAAAAAAAAAAAAAGCTTCATTATTGGAAAGAAGAAACCCAACTATAATTATCTTCAGAAACCATTATTCTATCCACTGAAAATTTAAGAATATATACTGAAAAATGTAAAAGGCAAATGTAATGTAGCTTTGGACCACCAAAAAAAATTCTGTGTACCAAAAATAACCAGTCAGAACATTCATGTACTTATTTAATAAACATTAACAGAATACCCAGAAAATTATTGAAAAATTGAAGAATTTTTGAAGAATATATTGAATATAAAACAAAGCAAAACTTATAGAAATAATAAAGGAAACAACAATCTTTAAAAGAGAATGAAATAGATAAATCCCAGGGAAATCTGAGTGAGAAATGAGCATGATGACTAAAAGGATGTGATACAGAACACAGAACTGTCGGCTCACATCTTGGCTGGTGACCTTGAACTGATACTTAACCTCCCTCAACCAAAGACCTCCCTGGCTCAGCACGTTCCCACCTAACAGCAAGTGTTCTTAGATTGTTTCAACCTGTCCTCTATCTGAGAACATTTGGGTTGTTTATGATGTTTTTGACAAATAAAGCTTTTAAATTTTTAATTAGTTGGATCTCTAAATCTTCTTTATGTGTTTGCCTTTTGGCATTACTTTCCATCTCTCTCCTTGGAATCTTCTTTTTTTGGCTCCCTTCCTAGGTTATTTTCTTTTGTCTGGGATGAGAAATCTGTCTTTCTCTATTCACTTTTCTCAAGAGAGGTTTTCCGCCACTTTCCCTTCTAGTAAAGATATGTTTGCATTTTGTCAAATTAAAAGACATTTTTTAATCATGATAACCTATGGAGAGAAGGTTTATGTTGAATCAGAAACTAAATGACAACTCTTGATTTTGAAGTATTTATCAATTCCAAATCCCTCTCTCTGTCTGTCTCATACACACACACACACACACACACACACACACACACATTTATTCAGAGGTTTATTTTCCTGAGCTTTTATTCTCATCTATTTATGTTATATAGATTATGAATTTTGTAAGATAACTCATCATTTTTAGAACAAGACAAAATAAAAGTAAATAACAAGATCAGAATATTCTGCCTAGAGAGAAGCAGCTCTAGCTGTTATTATCAAGGGAATAACCTTGAAAAGTTTTATTACCATGTAACTATTTATCATGAGACACAGAAGAGCTTACTGGGAAGTACTTTATGCAAATTGTGGTGGGGATAATAGTGCTGATACTTCCTACCCCGATCATTTCCATACCCCTTCCCCCTACCCTGCTATTATCTTTCCATCTCCTGAAGACTGAGATCTGCATCCAGTCACTTGGGTGGAAATCCTTCTAGAGACTAACTTTTATAGTCTTTTTAATATTCATCTTCTTACCTTTTCTTATGCAAAGCTATCATTATTCACAATTGTCTAATTCTGCATCCTAATTAATGGTTGACCTTTTGGTAGAAGAGTATTAATTCCTCAGTCTTTTGCTATGGTCATTGCTATGATCATCCTTGTTATTGTTTAGTCACTAAGTCATGTTTGAATCACTGCAATCCCATGGACTGTAGCTTGCCAGGCTCCTCTGTCCATGGGATTTCCAAGCAAGAGTATTGGAATGCATTGCCATTCCTTTCTCCAGGGGATCTTCCCAACCCAGGGGATCTCCTGCTTGACAGGCAGATTCTTTACACTGGGCCATCAGGGAAGCCAGCCACACTTTCTGTGGTCCTTGTTAGAGCAGGACATCGTGTAGGGGAAAGCACCACCAGCACCCTATTAAGGCAGTCATACAGAAATGTTAAGCAAATTGGGAATAGCAAATTGGAAGCTTGTCTTGTTAGTTTCAGTGCGTGCATCCTGTTATTGGAAGGGTCTTGTTACTTACAACCCCTGAGCGTGGTGTACCACGAAGGCATATGTGACAGCATTTGGCAGGAGGGAACATTCAGAGCTTTTGGCCTGCTCAAACCTGCTCAAGTTTCTCAGACCAGCCGTGGCAACCACTGTGTCTCCATGGAGCTGAGGGAGGCAAGAATTCTGCCAAGAACACCCATCTGTTCTGGTCGAGTGTATAAACTGAGTAAACCAACCATCTCATCCTCCATTGTCCCCTTCTCCTCCTACCTTCAATCTTTCCCAGCATCAGGGTCTTTTCCACTGAGTCGGCTCTTCCCATCAGGTCGCCAAAGTACGGGAGTTTCAGCTTCAGCATCCATCCTTCCAATGAATATTCAGGACTGATCTCCTTTAGGATGGACTGGTTGGATGTCCTTGCAGTCCAAGGGACTCTCAAGAGTCCTCTCCCACACCACAGTTCAAAAGCATCAATTCTTTGGTGCTCAGCCTTCTTTATAGTCCAACTCTCACATCCATACATGACTCCTGGAAAGACTCTATCTTTGAATAGTTGGACGTGACCTGCAATTTACTTCATTTTTTAGTGCCTTCATTTCCTCATCTATGTAACAGAGCCAATAGTAAAATTACCTCACATGGTTCTCATAAGCATAAAATAGTACATGATAAATGCTTCAAAGAGTATTTTATCCATGGTAACCATAAATTCCAGCTCTAACTTTTATTATTATTTTGTCTCTTGGTGTTGGAATTTCCAGAGTAACCTAAACAAGTTACCAGAAACTCTAAAATGCAAATCCTACAATATGTCAATACCTCAACATCTTTTAAGGGCTCGTTGCTGCTTAAGGATGAGTTTATGTGTAGAAAGATACACAGAATCTAATCTTTAGGTTCTTTTGCTCAAAATATTACCTCTTTCTGGCCTTATTATCTCATTTCAATCCATATGGTAAAGTCCTATATAAGTTTTAAAATGAGTTTAACCATATCCTCCTCTAAGAAGCCTGCCTGTATCATAGAAAAATTTGTATATTTCCTTCCCACTCAAATGGCACCATGCTCCTTTCGTATAACACTAAACACAATTATTCCATCATGATCTGCTGACTTGGATACACATTCTACTAGTCATGAATTTCCTTGAGATCAGAAATTGTGTATATTTAGATGTGTGTGTCCAGATTTTAAATATGCCAGTCATATAAACAGGGTTCAATAAATAGTCACTGATTCAGCAAATAACTATTCACTGTCAGCATTAAGCATATTGCTTTGTGAGGAGAATCATTTATATTATATACATGGCATTTCCTACTTGTAATTGGAACGATAGAAGACTGATTTGGAACAGGGATGAGAAGACTCACTTCTTACACAGGAAGCAGGTATGTCCAGACCATAGGAACTTGTTCAAGTTAGATTTTCTTCCTTCACTTTGCATTGTCATTTTTCTATTTTGAAAAACAAAACAAACAAGAAACCATGCACCACATCGCTCCCTCTCCCTGTATATTTCTATTCTGAACTTTCATTTACTCCTTCACTCATAGCTTCCCAGATGGTTTAGTGGAAAGGATTTGTCTGCCAATGTAGGAAACTCAGGAGACACAGGTTTGATCCCTGGGTTAGGAAGATCTTCTGGAGGAGGAAATGTCAACCCACTCCAGTAGTCTTGCCTGGAAATTCCCATAAAGAGAGGAGCCTGGTGGGCTGCAACCCATGGGGTTGCAAATAGCTGGACACGACTGAGCGGACAGAACATACATGCATGCCTTACTGGTTTCTTAGTAAGGTCTTCTGTCTGCCTCAGCCATCTCTGAGAAATGATGCAAGCTCCAGCCTTCCCTTCTTCCTCATGGGCCTCCTTGAGTTTGTTCACCATCTTGATCAAGAGACTAGTTATAGGTAATAAGAATGCTGCTTTTGATTATCTCCAGGTGAGTTGGAGTCTGGAAAAAGAAGAAGCAACTTGAAAGCTCTGATCCTTCATATCAAATATCTTCCTAAAACTTGATCCTGCTACATGAGCATGTGTATCTCTCACAGAGCATATTCAAGCCCCATAAAATTTCCTTCAATTAAAATTATAGAGTAAGATGTGATATTAAGTCTTTTGAATAAGTATGAATTTTTACACTTATAATACTTATAATATATAAAATGTTTATACTTATAATATTTAAAATGTAACAGTTAGTTACATTTTATAATGAAGTTATAACATTTTCAAATGTTAAAACATTTAAAATGTCAGGTGGCGCTAGTGGTAAAGAACTCACCTGCCAATGCAGAAGACATAAGAGACACGGATTTGATCCCTGGGTCAGGAAGATCCCCTGGAGGAGGACATGGCAACCCACTCCAGTATTCTTGCCTGGAGAATCCCACAGACAGAGGAGCCTGGTTGGCTACAGTCCAGAGGGTCACAAAGAGTTGGACATGACTGAAGTGACTTAGCACTCACGACTCAACTATGTCAACATCCTCTTTGTAGGACCACTGTTGTGGAATCAGATAAATAGCACAATAGCTAAGGTGAGAAGACTTTAACTCTGTCTTACACCTCCTATCAGCTTTTTACCAGCATTATTTTAAAGGTTGATCTGTACCAAGGAGTGTAGTTTCCAACTCTGACAGTTTCATACATTGCAGTGTTGCTAAAAAAAATTTATAATGAAAAATGCTATTCTTATAACAATAACAATATAAAGATACCCAGAGATGAGAAATATTGAATGTTTGATAAGAGAAAATGTAATGGGTGGAAGAATAGGTAGTCAGTCACATAAGATGCTTGTTCTGATTCAAAAAGATCATCAAAATTTCTTCTTGGCCACTTTGAGGAGAATAATCTTCATGCTTAGTAAGAGAGATATTAATGAAAAGGGGAAAGGTATTAAATGATACTATATTTATATTTTCATTTCTTTTATTTTGAGCTACCTATTTCAGTGATGTTTATCCATCTAAATAGAGCCTGCTATAAAAAATAATGTAATAGAAAGAAATATTCTGATTTAACCAGTGGGCTGAAAAACAAGGCTTCCATTTTATCATGTTGACAATAGCCAATATAACAAAAAACCATCTCCCCTATCTGAATGAGAGCTTACCTGGGTAAAAACAAAGTAATAATAGGGAAATAAGAAACCCCTTGAGTGTGAACTTAGAAACCCAACCTATGAAGTGATAACACTCAGCCTTATTTTGTCCCTGATTTTCATCAATTTTTCCTGCTCTTTCTCTTTCTTGCCTGCTATCCAACAATGCTTTGCAGATTGAAGCTGAACATTAATGATTTCATTTATCAGCCTCTATTGTTGCCAGTCCTTTTGATCCATTTTCTTCTCTTCTGAGTTCTTGGTGTATTATTTTCATCTTTTTACACTTTTGTATTTTATTGATGTGCTGCTTTAGAATTTACACTAAACGTTGCTTTTTATTTTATTCACTTGATTTCTTTCTCCAGAAACTGGAGTTTTTACAATTAGGATATTTATGTAGTTTTTAAGGTTCTCACTTACATACAGTCTACAAACAGGATCCCCTTTAAAGAAATATGATGAAATAATAAATATGTTGTCTGTGGAAAGAGGCAGACAGGGATTTGAATTGTTTCTCCATCTTTTACTGTTAATATGACGAGGATAACAGGTACTTAACCACCCCCAAAAGTCAATTCCTTTATCTTTCAAATACAGATAATATCTACTCTGTGGTTTATTTTGAGGATTAAAATTCCAGGATATCTACTACCCAGCACAGAACAAACAGCAACTACTATTATTGTTACCATTATGTTTACTATTTCATCAGTTGTGATGACAACATTCTATGTGGATTTAAATGTGAGAGGTAAAACTTTAGAGCTTCTAGAGGAAAACAAGAATGTTTTTAGGATCTGGAGAAAGAAAAGACACTGAAGAACTAACTTAAAGGAAGACACTGATATCTTAGGCTTTTTTTTAATGAAAAACTTCCATTCATAGAAAGTTAAGAAACTGAAAAAGTAGAGCTCACACCTGTAGCATATTAGAAAATTTAAGCACCATTTCATTAAAAGATATACAAGCTAAATAGCAAAACTGACAAAAGACTTCACAAAGCAGGAAATTTAAATGATAGGTAAGCATATAACAAAGTAGTCAACCTCATTAGTCACTAGAGAGATTCAAATTAAAGATACATTGGTATACCACTACACAAACAGCAGAAGGCCTCAAATTGAAAGATCGACAGAAACAAATGTGAAGGATCAGGATGATGAACACTGCTGGTAGGAGTGTAAATTAGTCCAATCACTTTGGGAAACTGACAGTATTAATCAAAATAAATTGATTTTGAACACACATCTCCAGTGATCCAGCAATCACTCTCCTACATGGCCACTAAAAGGCTTGCAGAAGAACGTTACAGGTTGTGTTATTTACAGTAGCCCCAGCTGGAAACCCTGCATGGTCATTAGGACTTCAGTTGGATAAAAGAAAGTGCGGGTTCAATCCCTGGGTCGGGAAGGTCTCCTAAAGTAGGAAATGGCAACCCAATCCCGTATTCTTGCTTGGAAAATTCCATGGACAGAGGAACCTGGAGGACTAGCATCCATGAGGTCTCAAAGAGTTGCACATAACTGAAGGACTGAGCATGCATGTTTATACAGGGGAATACTGTTTACAAATAAAATGAATGGACCGCAGCTACACACTGCAGCAAAAGCCTGGATATGAGAATTATGAGCACAGTAGTAAGCAAACGAAGCCAGACGCCGAAGAGCCCAAACCGTGTGACTCCTTTCATTAAAAGTTCAAAAACAGGCAAAACTAAGCTATGGTATTTATTTATACATTTAGTTAAAATTGGGGGGCAAACTGCATGACTTACAGGATCTTGGTTCCCTGACCAGGGATCAAACTCAGGCCCAGGCAGTGAAAGCACCAAGTCCTAACCACAGGATCGCCAGGGAATTCCCTTAGCTATGATATTTAAAGTCAGGATGTCTTTGGGTGGGAATGGTGACTTGTCAGGACCATGACTGGGCTTTGCGGAGACTTAGAATGTTCTGCTGCTTGATTGGGTCATTGTTACACAGTTGTGTTTACTTTATGATAGTTCTAGTGAACATTAGGGAGGTGTGTACTTTTCTTTACCTTTGTTCTATTTCAATAAATAAATTGACCACATACACACACACACACACATACACAGTCCATGGCCTTATTTAAGAAAAACTGTTTCTTCAGGGGTGTTTTGGACAAATAAGTTAACTCACCAAGATTTCTTCCCAAAGATAAGTTGTGCTTTGAGAGGGATAAGAGCAAAAACAGTTTTGGAACTGAAAATTGAAATAATCTCAATTACTTTGTTTTTAAAAATCAACACTTCATTTGTATATTTGACTAAATCTCTCAAGTCTGCAAAGAAAGGAACAGACACCTAGATGGCAAAGCCATGAGCAAAACAAGAACTTTTATTAACTAATCACCTTTACAAGCAGCATCTCTTTTCTCTAAAAACATCAGTAAAGTTTGATACATTTTGTGAATATTGGCTCAGCAGCATTGAGTCTTGGACGTTTTTAACTGACTTGTATTTTATAAAGTCTGATTCATTAAGGGATGTATAAGAAACATATAAGAAAAACCATTTCACTCTACTGACTGTGCTGCAGTCTGCTGTTGAAAATGTGTGTGTGTGTTAGGTGTTTAGTTGTGTCCGACTTTTTGCGACCCCACGAACTGTAGTCCGCCAGGCTTCTCTGTCCGTGTAATTCTCCAGGCAAGAATACTGGAGCGGGTACCCATTCCCTTCTCCAGAGGACCTTCCTGACCCGGGGATCAAACCCTGGTCTCCTGCACCTCAGGAAGATCCTTTACCTTTTGAGCTACAGGAAAGTCTTGCTGCTGGAAATATCTCTCATTAATTTGTTCAGAGTCTTCATAAGACATTTCTCGATGGAAATTTATTTTAAAGCTTAGTGCCAGGAAATGATTTGTTCCCCCTAGAAAGCTAATGTGTTTTTTCCCCTCCCCCACCAATGAAAATCAGGTGAATGCTTAAATTTCCGTTTCCTTTGCTCTTTAGGATAAGTGGAGCCAGGGAGACTTACCTCCTTTTCATTCTACTTTCTCTGGACTGTTTACTACTTTCTATTCTGAATTGTATTTTTCTGTTCTGATTTTAGTTTTATTTTATTGTTTATATGTGTGTAAGTTGCCTTGTAGATGGAAACGAAAGAGAACAAAAGAACATTTTTCAGACGGATATATACAGTCTTGTTATTCACATTTGGTACAAAAGAGGGGGAAACTTTCTATAGAAAATTTAGGGGGAAAAACTTTAAACTTAAAATATGGGGAAACTTTTAACTTAAAATTTTAATAGAAAATTCTCTGTAAAGAATATTTGTATACAAGACAATAATACAATAAGTACCAAATAAGTGAAACAGACTATAAAAGCTGTAAGTTCAGAAAATGAGATCCTCACAAGCACACTGCATGTGGTGAAGAACAGAAGTTTGACCTCGGATCTCAAGAGTTTCTATGAAACAGATAAAGGAAGATTTAATGTGACTCTGAATTGATTGATCACTTTTACCAGATACTTACACTTTAAATTTTGTCACTAAGTATTAGAAGAAAGATATGACATATTTTTCCATATTAGCAAAATGCATGTTAAATAATAAACATTTAGGAAACAACTTAGCATATACAGTAAAATTTAAATAAATGTTAGCTACCATTAAAACTATGAAAATTATAACTATTATCATTTTCAGTTATCCAGTGGGAGAAATATTTTTTGTTAGGATAACCATCTGAATGCAACTAAAACCAGCCTCCATGAACCATTTCACCAGTGGCTAAACACAGGCTGAAAATGTGTTTTGTCTCTGTCTTTCCAAACTGCAGTAAATCAGAGTAGGTAGTTGGAATGTTGGTCAAGACAATGGAGCTAAAGGAGGAAAAAAACTCAATAAAACTAACTTGAATCAAATCTGTGCCACTTATAGTCTAGTGATCGTGAATAAGGAAATTACCTAAAATGAAACCATTAATTTCTATCTATAGGGTTTGTAGGGTAATTACATATGATCACATGGATGAAAGATTTTTTGAATATATTTAAGGTGCCAGTGAGAGGATGGGAATGTATCATAGATGCCAAACAGTGTTTTATAAATGCCAAGACCAGAGAAACGTAACTGCTGCACATGTGGAGAGGCTAATAAAACAGTCCCAGGTGAGGCAGAACCTTTTCAGCTGAGTTTAATGATCCAAAACTTGAGGGCACTGCTCATTCTGCTTGAACTTTGATAATTTCTTACTCGATTTTCAGTCTTTTTTGACTCATCAATGGCCTTTGTTAACCACCCTCAGTTTTGCCTCTCAGATAATGGACTTTACCAGCCAAATGCTATGGAAAGCTAACATAAGCCCTTCGGGTTTTATTTTTTTATTCATCCAGCAAATATTTACTGAGTTCCCAGAATATGTCCCACAGTTTTCTAGATTCTAGGTATATAGCCAAAAACAAAACAAAATCCTTTTCTTATAGAGTTTATATACCAAGGAGCCGAATTTAATAATGAAAACATTTCATTTACAGAACACCAGGGCTGACTGCAATAATGAAGCAATTTAAGAGATATGAATAAATAGCACAACAATATCTAAACACAATTAGATCTGAAACAAGTGGATTCATTATAGTTGGATGTGGAGAAATGATTAAAGCCTATTTTAGTAGATGTGAAAATAAAATGCCATCATAATAAAGCTGGGCCAATTGTATACTCCAAAGGCGACTACCTCAAAATTTATATTTCATCCTTTATGTACTCTTTAGGTGACATTGGTCCTTAAATCTGGATGGACCTTTGTAACTATCTTAATCAACAGAATGGGATAGAAAGTGTGCTGTGAAATTTCCAGAAATACTGGAGGGCAAAGATGGGTCACAAAGCAACCTCTGTCCCTAGGCCCACTCTCCCACATACAAACAGATAAGTCAGAGAGTCATTCCAGTTCAGAATTTGTAGTTAGCTTAATTTGCCCATGCAAATGGATTCTTCCAACAAAAGGAGGGTCAAAGTTAGTTTGCGTTCACATGGGATGAACAGCAGCACACATTCATGGTCATTCCTCATGGTCATTCCTCTCCTGCTATTTGTCACAATATGACTTAAAAGGCCTGCATCATCTGTGATATTGCTCTCTAAGCAATATCACATTTGTCTGCTATATTAATGACATCATGTATAACAAGTTCATTGACAAAGAGGTGGCAAGTACTCTGGATTCATTAAAGAGATGCATATGTTTCACAATTTGGGAAGAAAAAAACTACAAAGATCAAGGTGCTTCTGCATCAACAGACTTGTTGTAGGAAGGGGGCTCCTCTCCATGGCCCCAAGAGTGGGCTCTTGTCTGACACTCAGAAAAGAATTGTCTGAAGAGACACTTACTGACAAAGCAAAAGACTTTATTGGAAAAGGGCACCCGGGCAGAGAGTAGCAGGGTAAGGGAACCCAGGAGAACTGCTCTGCCATGTGGCTCACAGACTCCGTTTTATGTTGATGGGTTTAGTTTCACAGTTGTCTTTGACAAATCATTCAGAGTCCTTCCTGGTGGTGTACAACATTGCTCAGCTAGGATGGATGTCAGTGAGAAGGATTCTGGGAGGTGGTTGGACATGTGGTGTCTCCTTTTGACCTTTCCCAAACTCTTCTGGTTGGTGGTGGCTTCTTAGTTCCGTGTTCCTTGCTGGGACCTCCTATCATAAAACAACTCCTGCAAATGGTTACCATGATTCCTGGCCAGGGTGGGCGGTTTCAATCAGTGTGCTTCCACTAACAGACTAGTTGGGGATCTAACTGGCTGAAGCACTCCAGGACATGTCCTAGAAAAACAAGTTATTGTACTTTGTACCTCTTATCATTAGGAAAGAAGCACAGTGCTTTGAGGCTTCTTTGCTTTAGAGGAAAGATATCCCATATTTGCAAATACTGGCTGAGCACTGTTGTGGGAGACACTGAAGTTTGTTGCATATGAGTGGAGCTAGAAAAGAAAAGTGTGTGGTAACATGTCCAGGCCATAATATACTCAACTCTACCAGTTGGGCCAATTAATCCAGTAGATCTCAGGGTACTTGAGATATCTATGGTAATGAAAGAAGTCATATAGTTTGCCTGAGATAGAATTATAGCACAGACCCTAAGGAATCACATCAGAGAAACTGAGCACCATTAAAAAGGGTTCCTAGAGGAAGGACTTCCACAATAATAATTTGAGAAGATCTTCTCATCCATAAAGCAGCAAGATCACTAACAAAATTTTTTCAAAATTGACTTTTTCAGACCTTGGAAATGAACCAGAAACTTGCAAAACTCAAGGAGTAATTATTCATGAGAAATGACTGAATCTTGATAACAACAGTCAGCTACATGATATTTTAACTTGTCTAATCCCCATTCCAATATTCCCAACACCACAGTAGCCTTGAAAATCCATAGCTTCAGAAACAAAATACTGTGAAAACCAGCAGCATAGCAGCCATTAGAGAGGGCACTTCAGATTTGGACTCCCACCCAAAAAATACTCTATTTTCAGAAAATTGTCACTACTTGATTTGTCTGGAAGATTCCTAGAAAAGCCCTATTCTCAGAGCTTGTCTTTATTTGACTTGACTCAGAGCTCTTGAATAGCCTTCTCCCTGAGGCTTTTGTCAAAAACAATCAGTGACAATTGTTTAACATCATAGCTGCCTGAGGCAATAATACCAGTTGGGACCAACAATAGACTGCCTATATAATTTAAAAGGAAAAGTTGATGAAAGAGATGTCTTTTGAGGGCTTTGAAAACATCCAGCATATTTCTGAGGAGTTAAAATACTATACATAATTTCAAGGCTCTGCACGTGGCCAGGAAAAATGTACCAAGGCCATATCTTCTCACTTCTGGCTGACTTTGAGGCCCTTCACAAGAAGGTAGTATTAAAGGCTAAGACATTGTTGTAAACTACCTGCTGTAGCATTGGAGTCATACAACCAAATTCAAAGTTCAGTTGAGTTCAGTCGCTCAGTCATGTCTGACTCTTTGCGACCCCATGGACTGCAGCAGGCCAGGCTTCCCTGTCCATCACCAACTGCCAGAGCTTGCTCAAACTCATGTCCATTGAGTCAGTGATGTCATCCAACCATCTCATCCTCTGTCATCCCCTTCTCCTCCTGCCTTCAATCTTTCCCAGGATCAGGGTCTTTTCCGGTGAGTCAGTTCTTCACATCAGGTGGCCAAAGTACTAGAGTTTCAGCTTCAGCATCAGTCCTTCCAATAAATATTCAGGACTGATTTCCTTTAGGATGGACTGGTTGTATCTCCTTGCAGTCCAAGGGACTCTCAAGAGCCTTCTCAAACACCACAGTTTGAAAACATCAATTCTTCAGCACTCAGCTTTCTTTATAGTCCAACTCTCACATCCATACATGACCAATGGAAAAACCATAGCCTTGACTAGATGGACCTTTGTTGGCAAAGTAATGTCTCTGCTTTTTAATATGCTATCTAGGTTGGTCATAACTTTCCTTCCAAGGAGCAAGGGTCTGTTAGTTTCATGGCTGCAGTCACCATTTGCAGTAATTTTGGAGCCCCCCAAAAAGTCTGTCACTGTGTCCATTGTTTCCCAGTCTATTTGCCATGAACTGATGGGACCAGATGCCATGGTCTTAGTTTTTTCAATGTTGAGTTTTAAGCCAACTTTTTCACTCTCCTCTTTCACTTTCATCAAGAGGCTCTTTAGTTCCTCTTCACTTCCTGCCATAGGGGTGGTGTCATCTGCTTATCTGAGGTTATTGAT
Source organism: Antilocapra americana (assembly GCA_007570785.1). NCBI lineage: Eukaryota > Metazoa > Chordata > Mammalia > Artiodactyla > Antilocapridae > Antilocapra > Antilocapra americana. The sequence continues at coordinate 27,319,019 of ML662445.1, forward strand.
ATTTCTCCCTGCAATCTTGATTCCAGCTTGTGCTTCATCCTGTCCAACATTTCTCATAATGTATTCTGCATATAAGTTAAATAAGCATGGTGACAATATACAGCCTTGATGTACTCCTTTCCTGATTTGGAACCAGTCTGTTGTTTCATGTCTAGTTCTAACTGTTGCTTCTTGACCTACATACAGATTTCTCAGGAGGCAGGTCAGGTGGTCTGGTATTGTGACAACCTTTGACTGTGTGTACCAAATTCAAAAGTCTTCATCAAAGGCTGGGAGACCTACTCGTATAAGTCATTTAAGAAAATTTCTATCCAATCACTAGCTGACCACAAAGTTTATTATGCTATCTAAGGTGAGACTTCAATGGCCACACATAATAAATTGGCACATTTTGTCAATTTATCCAAGGGAAGTAAATAAGCAAGCAGCAGCAACAAACCCTGGAGAGATAACTAATCTGATTTCCAGAACTGTCACATTGCGTACTTTAAAATGTAGTTTTCAACAAAAAAGTACGAGTCAGGTAAATAAATAAGAAATTAGGCCCATATACAGGGAAAAAAAAACAATACTGTCATGGAAGAAACACAGATGTTGGCCTTACTAGACAAAAACTTTAAACAAATATTATGTTCTTAAACAAATAAAACCATGACTGAAAATTAAGGGGAAGTAGGAGAATATTGTTGGATAAAATATAGAATATCAATGAAGATACAATAATTATTTTTTTAAAAATCAGAAATCTTGTAGCTGAAAAATAAAATAACTGGAATTATTTCACCAGAGAGGCTAAATAGCAGATTTGAACTGGCAGAAGTGAATCAATGAACTTAAAGATAGGCCAACTGAGATTATCCAACCTGAGGAACAGAAAGCAAAAGAATGAAGAAAAAAGAAGAGAGCCTCAGAAATGTGTGAGATATCACCAAGTAAGTCAATGTATAAATAATTTGAAGACTATAATAATTTGCATGTTTGTGTCCTCTCAAAATTCTCTTGAAATCCTAATACCACATGTGATGCTATTATGAAGTGGGACCTTTGGAAAGTACTTATGTCATATAAATGGAGCCTTCATGAATGCAATTATTATTATACAAAGAGACCCCACAGAAATCTCTTGCCCCTTAAACCCTGAGGACACAGTGAAAAAGTGCCATCTGTGAACAAGGAAGAGGGCCATCATCCACCCATACTGGTACGATGATCCTGAACTTCCCAGCCTCTAGAACTGTGAGAAATAAATTTCTCTTATTTATAAGCTACTCAGTCTAGGTATTTTGTTATAGAAGACCAACAGACTAAGACAAAGACCCAGAAAGAGAATAATGAAAGGAAGGAGCAAAAAGAATATTTGAAGAAATAATGACCAAAATCTTCTCAAATTTGCTTAAAAATATTAATCTAAACATGAAGTTCAACAAAATCCAAGTAAAATAAGCTCAGAGAGATTCACATCTGAAATACCGTCCAACTGTGAAAAGACCAAGAGAGATGTTGAAAGAAGCAAAAGAAAAGTGACTCATCACAGAGACCTACAATATGATTAAGAAGTGATTTTTTACAATATTAAAACTATGGATGCTAGAAGGCAATAGTACATCATATTTAAAGTGCTGAAAGAGATGAACAACCAGAAATTCTATGTCAAGCAAAACTATCCTTCAAGAATGTAAAAGAAATGAAGACATGCCCAGAGAAAAACTGAAAATCTGTTGATAGAGATCTACACCACAAGAAATGCTAGAGTCCTTCAGACTGAAATGAAAAGTCATTAAATACATATCAAATCTATTTGAAGAAATAAAGAACACCAAGAAAAGATTAATAACATAGGTAAATAAAAAAGGTATGAATGTTTTTGTTCATAATGCCTTTCTCTTCCTATCTCACTTAAAATACAACTTAATAAAGAAATAATTATAAAACTATTGGTGAGCTTAAAATGTTAAAAATTGTAATTTTATGACAATAATAGAAGGGAGGAAAAGGAACAGAGTGATATTGGCAAAGTTTTTGTATACTATTGAAATTAAGTTGGTATTAATTCAAAATACATTATTTTAAGATGTTAATATTATTCAGGGCCACAATAAGAAAATAACTCAAAAACTATAAAAAAATAAAGCATTACTGGAATTAAATTAATATACTATAAAATGCAGAAAAAGAATAACAAAGTGACATAAGACAGTAAACAAATAGCAAAATAACAGATATAAATCCCACGACCAAGGAAGCTGAGATGAAAGTGAAAGTTGCTCAGTTGTGTCTGACTCTTTGGGACCCCATGGTCTCTAGTCCATGGAATTCTCCAGGCCAGAATACTGGAGTGGGTAGCCTTTCCCTTCCCTCTTGGGAGTGGATCTTCCCAACCCAAGGATTGAACTCAGTTCTCTCGCACTGCAGGCAGATTCTTTACCAGCGAAGCCACAAAGGAAGCACAAGAACACTGGAGTGAGTAGACTATCCCTTCACCAGAGGATCTTCCCTACCCAGGAATTGAACCAGTGTCTCCTGCATTACAGGCAGATTCTTTAGCAACTGAACTATCAGGGAAGCCCATATTAAGAGTTAGAGACGTCAATACCCTACTTTCAATAATGGAAAAATCAACTTGGCAGAAGATAACTACAAGACTTGAACAATACTATAAACCAATTATGTTTAATGGACATCTAAAGAACACTCCACCTAATAATAGCAGAGTATACATTATATATCATACAATAACATTTGTACATAGAAAGGGGTGAAGTACCAACACACACTATAGTATGGATAAACCTTGAAAACTTTACACTTAGTGAAAGAAGCCAGATACATAAGCCACGTGTTATGTGGTTCCATGTACAGGAAATGGCAACCCACTCCAGTGTTCTTGCCTGGAGAATCCCAGGGATGGAAGACCCTGGCGGGCTGCCATCCATGGGGTTGCACAGAGTCAGACATGTCTGATGTGACTTTGCAGCAGCAGCAGCAGCAGCATGTACATGAAGTTTCTAGAATAATCAAATCCATGGAGATGAGAAAGTCAATTAGTAGTTTTCTAGACCTGGAGGAATTGAGGGGATGAGAGGTGACTGCTAATGGGTATGAGGTTTTATTTGATGATGTTGAAAATGTTTTGAAATCAGATAGTTGTGACGGCTCTCCAACTCTGTGAATGAATTAAAAAAAAACACTGAGTGATACACTTCAAAAGGGTGAATTAGAGTATGTAAGTTATATATTAACAAAGCTGTTATTAAACAAAAACCAGCTCCTGAAATGCTATTGAACTAGTGGACCAGCGAAGTTGCTCTGTCGTGTTCAATTCTTTGAGATCCCATGGACTGTAGCCTACCAGGCTCCTCCATCCATGGAATTTTCCAGGCAAGAGTACTGGAGTGGGTTGTCATTTCCTTCTCCAGGGGATCTTCCCGACCCAGGGTTCAAACCTATGTCTCCCACATTGCAGGCAGACACTTTATCATCTGAAACCATGGTAAAAATTAAGCTTCTAACCACTTGATAGCAGGGGATCATGTGACTGGAAGGTACTATTATGACCCATCAAGTACCGTTTAGGTGGGCCCAGCAGCAAGCCATAGGACTATGCACAGGCTCTATAGCTATGTTCTAGCTACTGACACATTTGAATATCTGACTTTTCAGCAACACAGACTAAGGCTGAACCCCAGAATTATATCATCCCTCAAGAAGACCACTGAGCCTCTTGGGGGCAAGTTGAGGAATGTTTTGAACTCAAATGTTTCATGGGAATATCTGTGGGTACTTCCATATCTGTTTTTAACCAAATGGGCATATGCAGAAACCATGATCTGATAGAGGATGTTAAACAGAACCTAGACCCCCTCAGAATAAAAGTCTGTGTCAACCCACTAGACAAGCCATCTGGACCAGCACATATGCACATGGAAGAGAAAGAACCTAGAGTAGGTAGAGAAGCAATGAAGGATACAGGATTTCTCAACCTCAGTTCTATTGACACTTAGTGATGGATAATTCTCTGCCAAGGGGGGCTGTCCATTGCAGGGTTATGCCAATAGCAACCTCCAGATATGGCAACCCAACATGTCTCTAGACTCAGTTAACTTGGGTCAGGGAGGGGAGGGGGCCGGAATGGACTTGCCTGATAGGGAAGCAATGACTTAAAGTCTAAGGAACGATGGTAAGCAGCAGAGATTCTGATTCGTCCAGCTAACTCTTCCACTCTGAAGTTTCCTCACTAAGGATGACTCACCAGAATCCTGGAGAAGCTGTGTTTTGGTAAAGGAACATGGCCTAGAAGCAAGATCTGAGTAATGCCCAGAGTAAACTCTAGTGGGCGCTGTGAGCGTCCCATCCAGATTTCCTTTATCAGCAGGGGCACCTCTCATCCATTGCTGTTAGTGCTATGATAACAACTCAAGATGCACCCTTCTCTGCAAAATATGCCTCTGCCAAATGGGAGTTCCCATGCTGGAGAGGCTGTGCCTCTGCACCCCTCTAAATGGGACTGACATGCATCTTGAGCTGCTTAGCTTCCCAGGGATATCAGACTGAAGCCAGTCCCCAGAAGAGACCGTATTTGGCTAGCTTCTTTCTTCTTTCCCTTCCTGAGAGCACTCAATCAATAAACCTCTTTTTTAAAATTAATTTCTATTGGCATATAGTTGCTTTACAGCATTGTGTTAGTTTCTGCTGTATAGCCAAATGAATCAACTATACATATATCCTCTCCCATTTGGACCTCCTTCCCATTCAGTTCACTGGAATGCATTAAGTAGAGCTCCCCGAGCTTTACAGTATGTTCTAATCAGTTATCTATTTTATACATAGTATCAATAGTGTATACACGCCATTGGGATTGACCAATAAAACTGTTGACCAAGAATTTCTAACTCAGACTCTGCCTCCTAGGACAAAATAATTTATTTAATGCTTGTTATGTGCCAGCATTTAACTTAGTTTTTTTTTTTTTCATTATTAACGTCAGTTAGTCTTCAAGATAAGAGCTAAACATCATTAATCCTGTGACACAGATAGGGAAAGAGCTCCAAGGAATGTGAGTTGTTCAAAGTTACACCCTAAAAATGGCAGAACCACCATTTGAATCCATTTGAATTTGTGACTTTTAAGACTATGTTCTTAGCCATGACTAGTCTATTTTTGAGGTTAAAAGGTACTAAAGATATTAATAGTCTTCTTCGAAATGGACTGCTCCTTTCTTTGCTAGAGGGTTTCCAAGGTGTATAAAAGACTATGGGCTTCAATTTTATGACTCAGTTCACACAAGGTTGGTTGTTTTGGAGATATTCATTAAATGTTGAAGCCCGTGCTTCAATATCAGATGATCTGTCCTCAGGCAAGAGGGTGTTTCTGAATTCCTATAAGAGAGCTCATATATTCTCAGGTTCTCTAGGGAGGAAAGGGAGTTTGATGTTAAGAATTAGCTTCTATTTTGACACATGGGGGAGGATAATCTGAGAAATTGCTTTCCAAAGCCACTTGCAATGGAAAATAAAAGTAAACAAGCTGGCAGTAAATTGTGTCAACATATGACTTTATAATCTATTTTCTTTAATTATTTTAATAAGAGCTTGAAAGCAAGATACATTGTACATAAATCCCCTGGCAGTTGAGTGAAAGCCAAAGGAATTACAAGCTTTAAAAAGTAAGTCTTCTTGGAATTAGCTCTAGGCTACATAGGTGTTCTGGTGTTGGAGAATATATTCCTTCTATCTAAAGAGAACTGTAATACACTTTTGCTTTAGTGAGAATTTGTTTTTTATCTATGCATTTAAAACACAGAGAGACTACTAAACATTATCATGCTGCCTTGGGTAGCTTTTGTTTTAATTGAAATGCCACCAAGAGATATAAAGTCTTTAGCTAGAAGGGTATTTTGTTGTTGTGTTGGAGCTAGTATTTTGTTTTGTTTACCATTTAGCTTTGGTGAATATTTTTAGCATATGTAATAGAACTGGTGAGGTATTATGGAACAGAAAATAACAATCAAGGTCACATAGAGATTCTCCATTTCTAAGACCAATTTATTTTGAGAAAAGCATTTTTCAGCCATAGTGATTTTATGGACTTTTTTTTTTTTTAGATTTTTCCAGATTTTCTTACTAGACAACATATACTTTTTTCTATGGACCACATCATGGACCCGTGGAAGCAATCATTGATATAGGACATCACAGTGGTGTAGGGGAGAATTTCAGTGTTTAAAAAGTCAATCTATACATGGCTAAAGACTTCCCAGTTTTCTTCCTTTTTCTCCCGGCCTCCTTCCTTTAGTCTTACCACATGCTCCTTACCGTCACTGTTGCTGGAAGCTGCAGCTTCTGCGACTAATGTCCTCCCTTCTCCACTGGGTATAAGACTTTGCAAACTCCCATCAATGAAAAATTTAAAAAAACAAAAACAAAAACCGGGCAATGAGACATGAAAATGTCAAAGATGGATCTCTTCTATTCAGAAATCCTGATAATTTGAATGGAAAGGCAGAGAATCAAGTCAGAACTATAAATAATTTGGAGCTTTCAGATTAATTCACTGTAAAGTATAATCACATGGAGAAGTAGAGGAGAATAAAATAGAAAATGAAATAAACAAAACTAGTTTAAGTAGCACAAGTTGGTCCTGGAAGAGTAAATACCTAAGCAAAACCATCTGCCTCCAACTTGTTTCTCTTCATAATTTTTATCAGCACTTTCCTTTTCCCAATGCTTGAATCTGAAACAATATAAATTAATTGGCACCAACAAGTATCTCCAAAAAAAATTGTTTTATCTTTTTTTCATGTCTTGAATCATGGCTCCATAATTGCTGGCTACACTCTTTGAACAAGTTCTTTCAACAACCTAATTCTGGCATCCTTTGTAATAAATTTTTATAAAGGTGGGAGTGAAATAATAGAGCTAAAGTCTAAGACAGTTCAACACAAACTGTGGCATTTCAGTAAGCTTTCTCTGTCTACCAAATGCACACAGCCGCTTTCAGTCATTCACACTTTATTGTGAATTAGTTTAATCAGAATGCTTTCCTCTCTAATATTTATTTTTATTGAAGATATATGAGTGTTGGTAGAAGCACTTGAGGGAAAGCTTGATTTCCCTCTGCACAGCTAAAAGGTACTGGTTACCTGGAGGACACAGATGGGGACTCAGAGGTGGGGAACAAGGCAGAATGGAGTTGTAGAATGTCAAGGGGGAAGTTCACCTTCTTTTGACTTATTTGTGAGGCTGAAAATAGAGAGGAAATATATGCCTTCCACTCTTCCCATGCGAAAATCCCTCCTGCTCTCAGAATCTAATATTTGGGCACTTTATTTGGGTCTCTTTTTTAGTTATAGGGCTTTCTTGGTGGCTCACATGGTAAACAATCTGCCTGCAATGCAGTTGACCTGTGTTGGTCCCTGTTTCAGGAAAATCCCCTGGAAAGGGTATTGATACCCACTTCAGAATTCTTGTCAGGAGAATTCCATGGACAGAAGAGCCTGGTGGGCTACAGTCCATGGGGTCGCAAAGAATCAGAAACAACTGAGTGACTGACTGTTATACTTGGATTTTACAAGTTTCTCTGAACAAGTAGAGAAGAAGTCATTGATGAAAAGAAACATTCTTCTGTACAAATATCTATTTTGCTAATAGGGTTTAGATGCATAATCTGTTCATAACTGGAAACTAACTGTAATTAAGATTGCAAGTGGTTAAAATTTGTAACTCGAGTGCTGTCACTATTAGGTGAGAACTTCTGCATCTCACATGGTTTTTTTTTTAGATTAATTGTACCAGCTTTAGTTTTGATTTGGTTTCTGCATGACTCATTCATAAACCGTAGCTGTATTTTGTTGTACTGAATGGCTTCCATCCTATTTTTGAAATTATTAACTCTACCTTCAGAGTCTGAGTGAAAACATGTCTCACATGTGTTTCAAATGTGACCACTAAGTAGTATAGAAAGTTGAAACAATTCTGCCATTCTTCACCACTCTAAGGCCAAAGTGGAATTAAAAATAGTAAGCAGGCCCCATGTCCTCATAACTACTCTAAATCTAAGGATAAAATTTACTCCCTACATCATCCTCCCAAACGCTGAGAATGAACTTCACTGTTTTTCCCCACCGCCTATCTTTCCCATCACAATCCCATAAGAAGCAGGCAGATTCTCATATGACGTTGCTATTTAATCACTCAGTCATGTCTGACTCTTTTGAGACCCCCCCGGGACTGTAACCTGCCAGTCTCCTCTGTCCATGGAATTCCCCAAGCAAGAATACTGGGTGGAGTGCCATTTCCTTCTCCAGGGATCTTCCCAACCCAGGGATCGAACCCAAGTCTCCTGCATTGACAGGCAGGTTCTTTACCACTGAGCCACCAGGGAAGCCTTCTCATATGACAGGACATTATATAAAATAATCAGTAGTTGACAACTCATTTTCCATTTATAAATGTCTTCCTTGAAATCCCTACCCATTATAAGGTTTTTCTACTTTGCTTCTTCTATGCTATTGTCATGAATCCAATTTTGTGAAAAATCCTTGACAGTATCCATGTAATGTTGCCGATTCACTCAGTAATAGTACAGATTTCATGGAGGAGGTGCCATCCACACAAGCAAAGGGCTGTCATTTAGTGTCATTACACTTAAAAGATCCATGGAATGTAATGGGGAAAAATTCCCTGAACCAAGTCCAGGAGAAGACAGACTCATTGAGATTCCACAGAGTAGGAGTATAATATCGAGTCACATTCACGGTCAACTGAAACATTCTCTCCCTTTGGGGACAACTGCACATGACATATATTGAGCACTCTATTTGTTATTTCAGCTATTAAATGAATTTGAAGAAACCTGGATTGTTTAATCGTTTCCTTCTAGCACTAAAGAATTTTGGAAGGATTATGGAGAAAAAGAACACTGGGGGATGAGGTAGCAATTCTGATTTCTTTATGGTTTCAAAAATATGACTCCAAGGAATATACTGAATAGAAAATAATCTTGGTGATGGGAGTCAATATTTTGTTGTCAACAAAATCTTATTTTGAAAGGGTGCCTGGCAGCTTGGCACACCACCAAAATTTGACAAAGTGGCAAACCAAATGGCACTGATTGGTAGAAACTTCCCTCAAACCAGGGGAAAATAGCTCTCAGAAAACAAGGCTCTTGAGTACCAAAGGGAGACATAAGCAGAAAACTAAAAGGATCCTTAGGGGGAAAGAAAGTAATGAAAAATGTAGGTATAAATCTTGCCTAAGTGCAAGGTAAACAGAGTGCCCCCAGATCGGTTCAAAACTTTAGGGTATTTGTAGTATAGCCTAAAGTCAGGTAGGTTGATTCCGCCAGTTCCATTCTTCTTTCTCAAGATTGCTTTGGCTATACGAGGTTTTTTGTATTTCCATACAAATTGAGAAATTATTTGTTCTAATTCTTTGAAGAAGACCTCTGGTAGCTTGATAGGAATTGCATTGAATCTATAGATTGCTTTAGGTAGTATACTCATTTTCACTATATTGATTCTTCCAATCCATGA
>ML662445.1:27333547-27506707 GCA_007570785.1 Antilocapra americana
GTGGACTTTGTGGATGAGGGTAAGGGTGGGATGAGATGGGAGAAGGGCATTGAAGCATGTTAATTATCATGTGTCTAATCAATCGCCAGCCCAGGATTGATGCTCGGGACTGGTGCAGCGAGATTTCCCGGGGGGGAGGGAGGAGGGAGGGGGGACCCGGAGGGGAAGCATATGTAAACCCATGGTGATATCATGACAATGTATGGCAAAAACAATAATAAAAAAAAAAAACACACAAAATAAAAAAAAAATAAAGGAAAAAAAAAAAAAGTGCTCCCTGGATTGCTAATTCTCTCTCCTGGCAATCCATTTTGCATTGGTGTAACTCAATTAGATGACATAAGTATCTCTACATTCCTGCTTAATATATAATAGATATTCAGTAGACGATAGCAAATTGTTAAGCTTGTATGGTTAGTGTTGCTTGCTTGCTGCTTGCATGAATGCTCAGTCATGTTGAACTCTTTGCCACCCCATGAACTGTAGCCTGCCAGGCTCCTCTGGTCATGGAATTTTCCAGGTGAGAATACTGGAGTGGGTTGTTATTTTCTTCTCCAAGGAATCTTCCTGACCCAAGGATTAAATCTTGCATCTCCTGCATTGGCAGGTAGGTGGATTCTTTACCACCATGCCACCTGGGAAGTCCTAGTGTCACTTGATTAGATTTAAATTTTTTAATTTTATAAAAGCTGATTCCCCAGTTACATATTTTATGCTCTATGTATGTATGTTGGAGATGAAGAATTTCTGCCTGTTTTGAATCTATAGATGTTAATTATTGTGCTTTCTGAAACTTTCCTGAACCAGCCCACGGTGGTAAATGAAGTACATCTATTTTGCAAGCGTTTATCCCTAGTGCTAGGTCAATGCTATCCCAAAGATAACACTAAAATTATTTCTTTACCTGGAAGGGGCAAGGGAAAGATTAGTTCTTTCCTTTCCTTAAATAATCTTATAAAGAGTTCTCTTCTTTCCTGGTAGCAAAAATATGATTCTGATTATATTTTGGAATAGAATCTTGTCATTTCCAATGAAAGGAGTTTTTCTCAATATAAAAATAACAGATTATCATCATAAGAAACATGGAAAACATAAACTATTAAAATCTATAAGTGCCATTTTCACCTTATCTCTTCTTTTTGAGGATTTTCCCCAAGTCTTCCTGGCCCCCATACTTAGGAGTGAATATAATGCAATGCCACAGGATATAGCATGCCCTGTCTTTTGACATATGGATGCCTAAGAACTTGTACCTTTAGCTGTATTTACATTGCAAAGCCATAACTCCTGTTTTGACAGCCAGGTTTGTAGCAGTCCACTTCAGTTGTCATATTAGGAGTTCATTTTTGACCTGACAGTCTCTGTCAGCATTTAGTTTTTCAAGTTTGGATGGGCTAAGGGAAAGTGTATAAAAACTCTGTTAATACAAGTGGCAGCTGTTGACTAAGAACGATTCTAATGTGTGATACATTTTGCTTATGTAAAAATCCACAAATTAAAATTTCTTTAAAAAACAGTAAGACCATAGTAAGACTATATACTTAATGGTAAGCCTACAGTTTGTAACACTATATTGCACGTATGAAAGTTGCTAAGAGTTGATCTTAAAAGTTCTCATCATAAGAAAAAAAAATTGTAACTAGGTATGGTGATGGGTGCTGTGGTGGTTTAGTCGCTAAGTCATGTCTGACTCTTGCGACCCCATTGACTGTAGCCTGCCAGGCTCCTCTGTCTATGGGATGGGTGCTAACCAGACTTATTTTGATGATCATTTCACAATAGAAACAAAAATGGAATCATTAGGCTGTACATCGGAAACAAATATAATGCTATATGTCAATTATATGTTAAAAATTAGTAAGACAATAATAAATAAAATGAGATCTTTTTCAGACATAGAAAGAATTACAGAATGCACATGAAATACTCAGTTCCAAAATAACAATTTCTTGCAGGTATTAAATGGCTAAATGATTTAAACTTACTTTAAAGAATTCTTCTGTTTGGATTTGTGCATATTTATAATAAAAAAAACTCATTTAATTGTGTGATTTTATGCATTTAGACTTGTGGCAATTCTACATCAAGAATTTTCATTCCACTACTTATAAACAAACAAGTGGCGAATCCATATCAATAGTTATAGAGTCATTGTATCAAGGAAGACATATATGTGGAACCTAGAAAAAATGGTGCCTGTGTGCTAAGTTGCTTCAGTAGTGTCTGACTCTTTGCAACCCTATGGACCATAGCCCACCAGGCTTCTCTGTCTATGGGATTCTTCAAGCACGAATACCAGAATGGGTTGCCACACCCTCCTCCAGGGGATCTTTCCAGCCAGGGATCTAACCCACGTCTCTTATGTCTCCTGTATTGGCAAGCAGGTTCTTATTGCTAGCAGCACCTGGGAAACCCAGAAAAATGGTACAAGTGACTTATTTGCAAAACAGAAGTAGAGTCACATATGTAGATACAAGCTTATGGTTAGTTACCAAAGGAGGAAGCAGGGGTTGGATGAACTGGGAGACTGGGATTGACTTAGATACACCACTATATATAAAATAGATAACTAATGGGACCTACTGGATAGCACAGGGAACCCTACCATGCTCTGTGGTGACCTAAATGGGAAGGGAACCTAAAAATGAGTGGATTATGTATATGTATAATTGATTCACTTTGCTGTAGAACAGAAACTAATACAACATTGTAAAAACAACTACAATAAAAATTAATTTAAAAAGTTTAAAAAAGCAGTGATAATATATTCAAATTTACTCTAACATGCATGTTACTATTTAGTGATCCATGAATGTGCCAGTCTTCGGGTTTCCCTGGTGGCTCAGTGGAGAAGAATCTGGTTGCAATGCAGGAGTCACAAAAGATGCAGTTTCAGTTCCTAGGTCAGGAAGATCCCTTAGAGGAGGACATGGCAACCCACTCCAGTATTTTTGCCTGGAGAATCCCCTGGGCAGAGGAGCCTGGCGGGCTACAGTCCATAGCATCACAAAGAGTCAGACACAACTGAAGCTACTTAGAATGCAAACTACAGAAAGTGTCATTCTGCAGCATTTGAATTAGCTGCTTCTGCTGTAATTGGCTCCCCCTATGGGGAGTGAAAATAAACTGAGCTTTGGAATGATAACCCTCCCTCATGGATAGCAATAACATCAAGAATACTTTCAGGACTAGGCCTCTGAGGGGGAATATATTGGGTAATTAAGACTGAAAGCTCACTGAAAGCTAAACCAGGGACCAGGGATCTCCTTCCTCATCAAAATGAATATTTATCAAGTACATGAATGGTATGTAGATCTTGTTTTTCTTGTTTTTGTTTCCCCTAGATAGTTTGTATTCTTAGGAGAAGCCTGGATAACAGTCATTTCTATAATTTTGTTTGACCCATCATTGCTCGTTTTCACCAGTAACACAAAATGAAAAAATAACTCAAAGAATAGAAGACTTGGTCATTCAGAATTTATGCACTAAATTCAGGCAGACGACCAACATGCCCAAAGCAGGAACAGGATCACAAATTATCAGAGTGAAGCAGTTTGAAATTGACATAACTGTAAGAGAAGCTAATTATCATCAGGAGCAGCAAATACAAACTAGAGAAGGAAACTTTTCTGGTAGGTTGACACATTTATGCTATGGGTCACTGAACAATAACCATGCACAAAATGAAAAGTTAACATATTATTACTGATTCTATAAAAACCACAGTAATATGTTATAACTATGCCTGTGTAATTCCATAGCTTGGATATGAAAAAGAAAGAAGGTATTTTATGCATTTCAGTAGGTAAGAGTGGTAAAATCATTAAAAGTCAAATAAGATGAGGAATAGTATGGAAGGATAATATCGTGGTAGAATTCTATTCAGTTATATTACTTAGAATTATATTCTATTATATTTTATATATATATATATATATAAATATTCTATTGTACATATTCTCTGAGAATCCCATTTTATGTATTTGGATTTCAAAGCATTTCCTAAGTTTTTCTTTTGTGTCATAAAATTAATCTTTTTTTTTTTTTTCTGACTGCGTGCTAAGTCGCTTCAGTCATGGCCAACTCTTTGCAACCCTGTGGAATGTAGTCCTCCAGGCTCCTCTGTCCATGGGATTTTCTGGGCAAGAATACTAGAGTGGGTTGTCATTTCCTTCTTCGGGGGATCTTCCTGACCCACAGATTGAACTCACATCTCCTGCACTGGCTGGCAGGTGCTTTACCACTGAACTATCTGGGAAATCCCTGAGTAATACAAGGCAAGCTTTTCTGTGATCTCATGCCCTCCAGAGACCAAGGTGGAGGAAAGGAGAGCATCCTTTGCCAAACATAAAAATAAATTAGTGAAGATTATCATCATAATTGTGGAAAGGAACATTGCACTTGATCAGCAGAGAACTGGTCTACAGGGATGGAGTAATGGGAAGGGAGGTGTGTGTATGGAGTAATTTTAGCACTTTATATCCCCAAGAAAGTAGACCCATTCACATTCTTTCAACAGACATTTATTGATCACTTACTACTAGATGCTGGCGATACAGCAGGGAGCAAAACAAAAATCCTTCCTTAGAGAGCTTACATTCTAGTGAGGGGGGTGATAGATCAGAGCAGATAAATAAGGAAATTAGATAACATGTTAAATTATGATAAGTGCTCTGAGGAAAACAGGGGAGAGAAAGATAATAGGAGCTACTATGTCTGGGGAGGAGGCTGAGATGGATTTTAAACCAGATGGTCAAGGAACAGAAGGTTCCTAGAGAAAAAAGCTTTAGAAGTCATTGTTTTATACAACATCTCTATGAAAATAGTAAAAATTCCTGGCTTACAAATATATTTAGAGATTTATCTACAAAGATGTTTATCACAGCTTTATATATAATAGCAAGAAAATAGAAATAAAGTAAAACTCCAACTGAAGCATTTCTTAAATAAAATACAGATGGAAAAAAAGATGACACAACATTTTAAAATTGTATTGTGGAAGAAAATTGAAAGACATGGGGTATGTGCTCCATAGTTGCAAAAACATATATGCCATATGTTTCTTATTCCTTTGGTATATTTTTCTCTAATTATAAAAGAGGGCAATGGTATTCCATAAAATATCGATAAAATTACTATCCCAGAGGCATGATAGAGATTTTTAATTTTTTAAACCTTATCTTTTTCATTTTGTATTAGAAACAAGTTTCCTTCTATAAAAAATTAAACTGGAAAGACCTAAAAACTAGAACATTTACAACTGCCTTTGTAAGACATAGAAAGGATGCTTATCCAATTTAAAGATGACAATCTGAAGCGTTGACATGGTGTAAGAAGAATCAAGATCAGAGATTATTTTGACAGACTAGAAAGGGCCAACCAGATCAAGATAAACTTTATTAAAAAAAATTTTGAAATCTCCATTTGGGCTTTTTAAAAATCAATTTAAGAGTTACAGTTTAACTGGGAGATCCATTTGACAGCAGCTCATGCAAAGAAACACCTGAGGGTGTTAATGGCCACAAGCTCTACAAAAGCTCACAGTCTGACACAACTGCTTAGAAGCTAATTAATTTTTCCATTAATTAATATGTTTCTGATGTCAGCATAGGAGACATAATGGTCCCTCTGTAGCCTACACTGGTCAGATAAAATTGGGCCTCCAGATGTGGTGAAACATTCTCACTGCATCTTGTTTTTCTCCTTTACAGCCCTAGTCACACTTGAATCTCATTAATTTAAGCAATGTTCTCTTAATATCCACTGTCTCAGCTATCCTGTAAGCCCCCTGAGGGAAGGGACTCCGCCTTTATGCCTTTGCTATTTACTGCTTAATCTCCAATGTCTAATGTAGACACTCACACACACACACAAATTGCCGTTCAATAATGTCAGTAACAGTAACCTCATTTATTTATGTTATTTGACAACACTTAGCAACATGTCTATCTGTGCTAGGTGTGAATCTAAGACCTTTAGAGATAGGTATTAATTCTTTAATCTTCGCTGTACCCATGTGGAGCAGGTATATGAGAGCACTGAGACACAGAGGGTTTATGAAGGGTGTGGGTTTATCTCCGGGCTTTCTGTTTTGTTCCATTGATCTGTATTTCTGTTTTGTGGCGGTACAGTACTGTCTTGCGTACCTTAGCTTTGTAGTATAGTCTGAGGTCGGGAAGATTGAGTCTTATAGGTCTGTTTCTTTCTCTGTTGCTTTGGCTATTTTTGTGTTCCCATACAAACTGTAAAATGTTTTGTTCTAGTTCTGTGGAAACAGCCATGGGTAATTTGATAGGGATTGCACTGAATCTGTAGATTGCTTTGGGTAGCATAGTCATTTTCATATTGATTCTTCCAATACAAGAATGTGATATGTCTCTCCATCTGTTTCTGTTGTCTTTGATTTCTTTCATCAGTGTCTTACAGTTTTCTGCAAACAAGTCTTTTATCTCCTTAGGTAAGTTTATTCCTAGGTATTTTATTCTTTCTGTTGCAGTGGTGAACGGGATTGTTTCCTCAATTTCTCTTATAAAAAGGGACGAATTTGAGTCAGTTGAACAGAGGTAGAGGAACCTAGAGCCTGTTATATAGAGTGAAGTCAGAAAGAGAAAAACAAATACTGTATATCAATGCATATATATGAAATCTAGAAAAATGCAGATGTCAAGAAATGACTCTGAGAAAAAAATCATGCCTCATCTGTAGGAAGCTGACCAGGAAATGGAGTCTAAGTGACATACCATCTTGAAAGGTTTAAAAGAAATGGACCAATCTAAGCTAAAAACCACCACCAACAACAAAAAAAAACAGCTTTGACATGATTACTTGACTTTGAATTTAGAGCACTTCTATGCAAAACAGGAAGTAATGATGAAAATTGATGAACTCTCCTACGTAGAGTTATGAACCTGTAACCCAAGTTACTAGGGCAATACGTATTGATGCCTGTGGTAGCAACACAATTATCAACAGCATTCTCTTTCACTCTCAAAAATGTTTCAATTTGGACAGTTATTGCATAGTCACCAAGTTTGTGGCTTACAAGATTTCATATCATTCACACACTTAATTTTTACAAAAGTCCTGGTGGTGGTTTATTTGCCAAGTTGAGTCTGACTCTTCCAACCCCATGGACTGTAGTCCATCAAGCCCATGGGATTTTCCAGGCAAGAACACTGGAGTGGATTTCCATTTCCTTCTCCAGGGGATCTTCCCATTCCAGGGATTGAACTTGAGTCTCCTGTACTGCAGGCAGATTCTTTACCAACTGAGCTACTAGGGAAGTCCTATGCAGTAGGTATTGATAGTTTACCATTCTTCTTTCTTCAACCTGAAAAACTTCAACCTGAAGTATTTTTGTTCCAAAATACTTCACTAGTTAGTGGGAGAGCTGTGACCTGAGCTCAGACTGTCTGATTTAAACTCTTATGTGTTCTCTGTCTACTCTGCCTGAGTAATTCGACTTGCTGTGTACTGCTACAGAGCACACAGGACTAGAACAAATAGGTAGTCATCCCTAAGAAATACTTTATCTTCAAATGAAGCACCACCTGTAATATGTTTGTATATTAGGAAAAAAGAAGAAGGCTGACAACGATTGAACTACGTGGTCAGTTGGAAATCTGACCACTAGAAAGTGCTGATTCAAACCCAGGACTGAATGGGCAAGGGGCAGGGTCTTCATCAAGGGGGCCTCTTGCACCGATAGAGCCTTGAGCCTGTGAGCATCTCAGAATGTGAGACACAGACCTGGGGGAGGTAAATGAACCATTAGTGGGTTGTGAAGTGAATTTTGGTACTACATGGACCTAGGATTCCAAATCACTGACAGGCCTAGTGAGACCTTTAGATTCCCCTTTTAATTATAGTTTCAGTCCTTCCATCACTGCCTAGAGGAAAGCTTGAAATTGGCGCTAATATAATTGTAATGTTACTCATAAGAAAAACAACGCCTCAAAGATGTCTACATCCTAGTCACTAGAACCAATGTATATGTTATCTTACATGGCAAAAGTGATATTAACAGATAGGATTTAGGTTAAGAACCTTGAAATGGGAATACTACTCTGGAGTATCTGAGTGAGTCCAATCTAATTCATATGAGTCCTCAAAAGAAGACAGTTTTTTTCAGCTGTGCAAAGAGAGAGACATGAGGACAGAAGTAGAGTCAAAGAGATGCAATGTTGCTGCTCAGAAGATGGAGGAAGGCAGAACATGAACCAAGAAATGCAGTGGCTTCCAAAAGTTGGAAAATGCAAGGAAATGGGTTTGGTCCCTAGGGACTCCAGAAAGTACGGCAGCCCTGCCAAGACATGATTTTAGCCATGAGACCAGTGTCCAACTTTTGACTTACAGAATTAAGAAAACAAGCCACCAAAGTTACAATAATTGTTTACAGCAAGGATATGAAACTCATAAAGAAGGGTATATGGATAGGCAAAAATTATGAAAATGGTATTTAAATAATTGAGGTATAGAAAACAACTACTCTAAATGACTTAAAATGTCACTTCCAAGTCTTCAGGACTCTGATGATATTCCATCACCTGTCAGATTTCAATCTTATCCAGTAGCTACTTTGGTGTTTCCTATGTTTTCATAGCATTCCAGGAAGAAATTTAAGAACAGAATTATTGAAGTGAAACATAATCTTGTTTGGGGAAAGTTTGCTTATTTTTCAGGGATACAGTGCTGGAGATGTAGGTATGACATTCTTATTTACAATCAAGTCATTTTTAGGTTAATTCCCTTGTTGAGGGTTATCCTCTTGTCCAAGATTAGTGAGTTTTATTATTCACATGTGACAGTATTTTTCTTAAAAAATATTGGCTATACCAATTTTATATATTAACCTAAGGAATTTTCTACTCCAGTTAATGTGAAAAGCAATCAATGCATCCCAATAAAACACAAGTTGAATTTGATAGCATATAGTGAGTTCATGCTATATTTGAAGGAGAAAGCAATTAGGATTAACCAAGTCTGTTTGCTCCAAATTGTTTTGTTCTGCCATTTTGAAAATTCACAGCCTACAGACTCACATTTGATCACAATAATACCTAACAATGGTTGACATAACAATTAACCATTCCACATTCATCATATTCTCCTTTGACTCAATTACACATGTTGAGATACACACAAATGTCTTCAGGAGGAAAACAGGATAATTCAAGACATAAGGAAATGTGAGCACACCATATTGTTTGATTGATTATATGTTACATGTGTAATCTGTAGACCAATAAAGAAGGACAAGCATATAGCCAATGAATACATAATCAGGGTCATTAGAAGAGAGCTTGTAATCTCATAATGTTAGTCAAATGCTATTTGATCAACTTGCTTCCAGCAACTAATGAGGCAAATAGATGTCAACTCATCTTAAATCTAAAGAATGGCATGTCCTAGAACTAGAGATCTTTTTTTTTTTCAATTTTTCATCTTTTTTAGGGTGAATTCATTTATCTTGAAGAAATGTATTTTCATGCTAATGCCAATGAAATAATACCCAAGAGCAGATTTGAAAATGGCAGGTTGTAATTTATTGTGGCCGTGGAGCCATGGAATGGCCACAATCTCCAAAAATGCTTGTTATCAAATGGTCAGAAAAGTCTCGAGTAGACACCCCTCTGAGTCATCATCCTCAGGCTACTAAAACTCCATACTTCACTCACATGTCACAAATTGAAATAAGAATGGAAAATTGATCTTCTCCTGAAGCAAATCTTAACTTAATAGATTTCCAACTTTAGTTTTAAGAAGAAAATGTCATACTCTTTTAGCCAAGAGTGATCTGTATACTAGGCCTGACCCATAGTTCAGGAAATATATTTTTGAGCTCTTTAACGATTGATGACTGTTCACATGATACAAAGCTAGTTTTGAACTACTGTGCTTTCACCACTGAAAAGAATGTAAAATACAATTTTTCTCTTTAAAAAAAATATATTTTACTCCTGATACAAATCGGAATTCTTTTGAAGTCAACTGGTGTTTGTTTTAGAGCAAAGCTGATATTACTCAGATCTTGGGTTCTAGCAAATTATTAATTAGTTGATCATTAATAGAGATTAATTATAGAAATCTTACAGATTAATTACTTCTGGACTCTTTTTAATAAATTAAACTTTGTAAAAGATATATTGTATATCTATTGCCTCTTTCTAACATATCCCCAGTCACAGATAGAAATGAAAGAAACCTGATAAAATCACAAGACACTGTCCCATCTTCACTCAATTTAAATTGTATTATAACATTAGACTTTTAGAAGAAGACTTTTGGAAGTTCCTTGGAAGCAGAAGCCTAATGTCTAGAGTGAGAAAGTAGGGACCCCATTCCTTGCTTTCTGACATATCCTCAGTAAATAGTGTGCAGGAAGCTGTCTACATACAGCTGTACACACTGTATATGACTTTAATAACACCCTAGTGTTTATTTTATATTTAAAGAGAAAAATTAGGTTGACTCTCAAGTGAGCATGTAAACATCTTCTCTAGCCCTATAATATAGTAGCTGATTTTGGCTCAAAGACTGAAACTCAGCTTTCCTAGATGACCACTTCTGTGATCCCATTTGTGTAAAACATCCTTAGTTCCAAAAACTAAATGATACTATTTGGCATGGGTAAAACCTGATCCAAGCATACTTTCCTTTTTAAACACAAAATTTGGGAACATCTTAATTGTTTAGGTACTAACTAGAGTCAGGGGACCCTTTATTCTAATTTCTAGCTCTAACATTATAAACCTGTCTGAAAAACCAAGTTTTTTGAGCAGACAACACACACTCAGACACATATTACTTGTTTCAATTAACACCATTTCAAAGTTCAATACTCAGAGCCTTTCCATTAAAAAGAAAAAATCTCAAAGTCCTCAGCAATATCTTTTGTTGTTGTTGTTGTTGTTGAGTCTCTCAGTTGTACCCAACTCTTTTGCAACCCCTTGGACTGTAGCCTGCCAGGCTCCTCTGTCCATGGGGATTCTCCAGGCAGGAATACTGGAGTGGGTTGCCATTTCCTTCTCCAGAATCTTTGATATGACCGTAAAACTCTTACAAGCCTTAGAGACAAGTACTTATGCTCTTTCTTTTTGTTTAGTAGAAATCAATAATTCTGTTTTCAGTGGGGATAATAGATACCTGGTGCATTTGTAAACTATTAGCACTGTTCTAAAAAGGAAATAAACTCACAGCTGCTTCCAAGGCAGTGTATTATTAGATCTTAATATTTAACTTAGTTTTCTCACCAAAATCGATTTGCCATTGCTGTTGTTACGACTGCTTCCAGGTGGTTGTCTGCCTTAAAGAAATACACAATTAAATTAGTTCAGGAATGTTCCACGCCTAAATTATATTTTCCACTTTTATTTTTATTTTGAAGGGCATCATTTCATTTGACCTCTGAAAACAATCACCAGGCTTCTCCTTGCCATGTGTCTCATTTCTCAAAATACCAGCCAAAAGGGAAAGGAACAAGAGAACAGGATCTTCTTGATGGAGGAGACTCCTGCACACAGATTACGAAGCTGAAACTTCACTGCATTTTTGTTGAAAACAATGCATCTCTTGCCTTCACTGAGTTCTCCCATCTTCATATTGAGAACTCTTCCTTTTGCCAGGAACAGTGTACTGTGAAGCAAATGGGGCAGGTTTTATCACAGGAGCAATTTAGCATTATGCTTCTTACACTGACTTTTGACAGCTTTTTATTTAGACTTAGGGTGAACATTCCAAAACTCAGTATTGCCTCAAATATTTCAAATTTCTAAGTCTCATTCTATAATCCTTTACCCTAGATTTTTTTAAACCTAAAATCTCTATAACCAAATCGACTGAGAACCCTTGAATGGTTTCCATTTGATAAGTTTTCTGCTTCTGTGTGTAAAACTGAGTGTCCTGTGGTAAAATGGTTTTCCAACCCTCAGTGTACCCTGTGACTGCTCTTCTGGAGAAGGAAAAAGAAAAATCTTATTACAATGAGCTTCCCTGGTGGTTTCCCTGGTGGCGCAGAAAGTAAAATCTGCCTGCAATGTGAGAGACCCTGGTTCTATCCCTGGATCTGGAAGACCGCCTGGAGAAAGGAATGGCAACCCACTTCAATATTCTTGCCTGGAAAATTCCAAGGACAGAGGAGCCTAGTGGGCTATATAGTCCATGGTGTCACAAAGAGTTGGACATGGCTGAGTGACTAACAATTTCACTTTCCAATGAGCTATGATTAAAACACTTCTGAGATTGAGTGCTCGGTGCCTTCTAAAACTTCTTAATTTGATTTGTTTTCTAGGTTATACTCAAAAATCACACTTTGGATTTACCCCATACACCATCTTTTCCAGGACTGGCCTGGTTCATAGTCTTAATAAGCAATAGCTGAAAAGATGTGGCCTCAGGGATCCCAAGATGACTGCCTTGTCATCACAAAAATCTTTTTGCCCACAACTTGCTGCCCAATTTCTTTGTGACTACCTGAAATATTTTTTTAGCAGAGGATGATTTTTTTTCCATGTACTGTGAAAAACTAAGTTAGACATTTAAAAACTCTCACAAAGAATTGCAAATACTGTAAACATTGGATTCCTTCTTATGTGGAGATTCTGATGGAAGATGTGCGGGCATAGCGTACTAATTGCTAAGATGAAAAGCTGGCATTTGGTGGATGGAAAGGGCTTCTCTGGTGGTTCAGTAGTAAAGAACCCACCTGCCAAAGAAGGAGACTTAAGAGACATGGGTTCCATCCCAGGGGCAGGAAGATCCCCTGGAGAAGGAAATGGGAACCCACTCCAGTATTCTTGCCTGGAAAATCCCATGGACAGAGGAGCCTGGCAGGTAACAGTTTGTGTGGTCACAAAGAGTTGGAGACGACCGAGTATACACCTTTATCTTTTTTTTTAAGGGAGACTGAGGATAAAACTCATAGCCTACTTCCTACCTTTGCTTATGAACAATCCTAGAAATTTAAATTCTCCTAAAAAGAACAATATTTGTCATAGAACTTTCTATACTACAAGAAAATCTATTATTCTCCTCTTTCGTAGCTAATTTTTGGGCACAGGTAGAAATATTTTGCAGAAGGGATAGGCTACCCACTCCAGTATTCTTGGGCTTCCCTGGTGGCTAAGATGGTAAATAATCCACCTGCAATGTGGGAGTTCTGGGTTCAATCCCTGGGTCGGGAAGATCCCCTGGAGAAGGAAATGACAACCCACTCCAGTATTCTTGCCTGGAGAATTCCATGGACAGAGGAGCCTGGCGGGCTACAGTCCATGGAGTCACAGAGTCAGACATGACTGAGCACAGCACAGAAATATTTTAACCTTGGAGTGTCTATGTTCTAACTTAGAATCCTTCTTGTCTCTTTTTCATGATCTTGTCAGTACCACTTGTAGTGGGATTCTCAAAGAATTTAAACCTCAAAGGGAAACAATTGCTTTAGATAGGGTTCTAATAGAACTGTACTACCAAAGAAGAGCAATAATTTATAAGTCTTAAGATATTAATTACTATTGGCTGTTGTTGATGATTTACCCACTATATTAGGCTAATAAATATTTATTGATCAACAGTATCCAGTTAAAAATATATGTATCCATCTCACATTCCTAGCATATGCCTTTTTAATTTTGAGTCTAAAACTCAGAAATGATATTGACAGAACATGAACCTTTAAAATTAATATTTCATTTTTTAATTTAAAATAATCAATTTTGAAATATTAAGGAAACTTAATTTTTTATTCATGGGTTTAATATTTTTGTGATAGAATTTATATTCTTAAACATCTAGTTTAGAACTCAGTGCTAAAGATCAGCATAGATTAGCAAGCAGCAAACCGTGGTCTCTTGCTATTCAGCCACTGCCTGTTTTTAGAAGTACTGTTTTATTGAAACTGTCATATCCATTCATTAATGCATTTTCCATAGCCGTGCTCCTACAAAAGAGTTGAGTCATTGTCACAGAGACTACATGGTCCTCAAAGATGAAGATATTTGTGGTCTGGCCCTTTACAGAAAAAGTGTGCTAACTCCTGCTGTAGGTTAATCAAAACTTCACCAGTTTGAAAAATCTTTAGCAACTCAGTATTTTCCTGTTATCAAGGAAATAATCAACTTTATACCTCCAGAAAAAAATAATTCAAATTTAAGTGTTTTCCTAACCTAACATGATGCTATAAAAATAAAATAGCATATCTTAAACATCTAGGATTTGGGACAATACCACAATTTGTTAGACTTCAGTTTTCTGAAAATCATTTTTTAGTGTATCAGGCAGATTATTTGGTGACTCTGAGTTTTGCTTTTTTAAAAATGTAATGAAAGCTGTGGTACATATACACAATGGAATATTACTCAGCATTAAAAAAAAATTCATTTGAAGCAATTCTACTCAGATGGACGAAACTGGAGCCCATTATCCAGAGCGAAGTAAGCCAGAAGCAAAAACAACAATACAGTATATTAACACATATATATGGAATTTAGAAAGACGGTAACGAGAACCCAACATGCGAGACAGCAAAAGGAACGCAGATGTATAGAATAGACTCTTGGACTTTGGGGATGAGGGTAAGGGTGGGATGATATGGGAGAAGGACATTGAAACAAGTTAATTATCATATGTCTAATCAATCGCCAGCCCAGGATTGATGCTCGGGGCTGGTGCAGCGAGATTTCCCGGGGGGGAGGGAGGAGAGAGGGGGGTTCTGGAGGGGAAGCATATGTAAACCCATGGTGATATCATGACATTGTATGGCAAAAACAATAAAAAAAAATTTAAAAAAATGTAATGAAAAATACTAGACAAAAGACTATAGTGATTTCACAATTTAACAATTCTGTCTGCCAAAAACAAATAGAAATTATACATGAGATACAAAGAGAAAGTCTAATGTACATAATCAGGATCAGAAAGAAGACGACATTGTTAAGGACTGGAAACAAAAGAGAAAAATATAGGACTCAGGACTTCCTTGGTGGTCCAGTGGTTAAGACTCCATGCTCTCAATGTAAAGGGAATGAGTTCAATTCCTGGTCAGAGAACTAAAATCCTGCATGCCATATGACATGGCCTATAATACACATATAAAATATTACAAAAATTATAAAAACTATAAAATATCTAAAGACATAAAAGAAGATCTGGAAAAATACTGCTTACTTAGGAACTGGAAAATTTGAATTTTAATATCTGATTTCACCTGCATTAATCTCTAACTTTAAGGCAATCTCAATCAAAATTTTCACATAGTCTTTTGCAAATTAGATATGCCATCATAAAATTAAGGAATAGTATAGGACTAAGAACATAAATTTAATAATTTTAAGCATTGAGGGCAAGAGAAGAAAGGTGAAACAGAGGATGAGATGGTTGGATGGCATCACCAATGCAATGGACACAAGTGTGAGCAAGCTCCAGGAGACAATGAAGGACAGGGAAACCTGGCGTGCTGTAGTCCAAGGGGATGCAAAGGATCAGACACGATTTATGGACTAAACAACAGCAGCAACAACAAAGCATCTAAAGAAGAGAAGGAAAGCAAAATTGTGTCCTGTGGGAAGTGGCATACAAAAGGATAAGGAAGTATTTATCCTTAAAGATGAATAAAGTATGGGACTTTCCTGGAAGTCCAGTGGTTATGACTTTGCCTTCCAATGCAGGGGGATGTGGGTTCAATCACTGGTGGGGAGCTAAGATCCCACATGCATTACAACCAAGAAGCCAAAACATAAAACAGAAGCAGTATTGTAACAAATTCAATAAATACTTAAAAAAAAAAAAAGATGAGTAAGTTAAGTTATAAAGCTAGAATAAAGTGTGTGTGTGCAGGCGAGGTCAGTCATGTCCGACTCTTCACAGCTCCATGGACTGTAACCCGCCAGGCTCCTCTGTGAATGGGATTTCCCAGGCAAGAATACTGGACTGGGTTGCCGTTTCCTAATCCAGGGTATTTTCCCAACCCAGGGATCAAGCTCACATCTCTTGCTTCTCCTACACTGGGAGTCAGATTCTTTACCACTAGCACCATCTGGGAAGCCCCAGAGTAAAGCAGTGTGTGGTACTGGTAGAGTGATATACAGATAAATCAATGGAAGTGTTAAGAGTCCATATACACAAGGAAACTTGAAATATGACATAGATGGCATAAAAATCAGTAGAGGAAAGGATGAACTTGCCAGTAAACACTATTGGCACAATGAAAATAATAATGGAAAATAAAGGTGGATTTCTACCTCAAATCATATGAAAGGTGTACTTTTTCAACTTTATTAAAGTCCTAAAATTATTCTGAAAGAGATGAAATACCAGACCACCGGACCTTACTCTTGAGAAACCTGTATGCAGGTCAGGAAGCAACAGTTGGAACTGGACATGGAGCAACAGACTGAAACAACAGGGAAAGGAGTACATCAAGGCTGTATATTGTCACCTTGCTTATTTAACTTATATGCAGAGAACATCATGAGAAGGCTGGGCTGGAAGAAGCACAATGTGGAATCAAGATTGCCAGGAGAAATATCAGTAACCTCAGATATGCAGATGACACCACCCTCATGGCAGAAAGTGAAGAAGTACTAAAGAGCCTCTTGATGAAAGTGAAAGAAGAGAATGAAAAAGTTGGCTTAAAGCTCAACATTCAGAAAATTAAGATCATGACATCCAGTCCCATCACTTCATGGCAGATAGATGGGGAAACAGTAGAAACAGTGGCTGACTTTATTTTGGGGGACTCCAAAATCACTGCAGATGGTGATTGCAGCCATGAAATTAAAAGACATTTACTCCTTGAAAGGAAAGTTATGACCAACCTAGACAGCATATTAAAAAGCAGGGACATTACTTTATCAACAAAGGTCCGTCTAGTCAAGGCTATAATTTTTCCAGTAGTCATGTATGGATGTGAGAGTTGAACTATAAAGAAAGCTGAGCACAGAAGAATTGATGCTTTTGAACTATGGTGTTGGAGAAGACTCTTGAGAGTCCCTTGGACTGCAAGGAGATCCAACTAGTCCATCCTAATGGAGTTCAGACCTGAGTATTCATTGGAAGGATTGATGTTGAAGCTGAAACTGCAATACTTTGGCCACCTGATGTGAAGAGGTGATTCATCTGAAAAGACCCCGATGCTGGGAAAGATTGAGGGCAGGAGGAGAAGAGGATGACAGAGGATAAGATGGTTGGATGGGATCACCAACTCAATGGACATGAGTTTGGGTAGACTCTGGGAGTTGGTGATGGACAGGGAGGCCTGGCATGCTGCAGTTCATGGGGTCACAAAGAGTTGGACACAACTGAGCAGCTGAACTGAACTGAAAGTCCTAAACATGAAAAGCAAACTTTAAAACTTCAAAATTTTAAAAAATAATAAAGGAAAATATCTATCATCTCAGAGAAATAAAGACTTTCTAAAAAAATCAGACAAAAATATGATAACCATAAAGATAAAAATGGATAAATTTGACTAAATTAAAGGAAAAGAAGACTATTCAAAAAATACCTTAAATTAAGTGAAAATGAAACAGAAGGAAACAAAAATGTCATTGACCTGAAGAGACTATTTGCAAAACACATAACCACCAAAAGATTTTTATCCAAATATGTTAACCAAGCAAAACAAATCTCCTGCATGCTATAGAATAGGCTGCCGAGTACAAAGAACTTCATTTGAAGGTCTTAAGAACTGCACGTTGGGAGAGACAGATTTAGGTAACATTAAAAGAGTGTTCTGGAGAAGAACAAGAATCAGGGATTATAAAGGTAAAAGCCACAGGCTACTTAAGAATTATGATTGAACCTGAAGCAAGATAGAAAATACTTGTCCTCAAGGGATAGACTGTCATGAGTTATTTCAGAGTAAGAGTCTGATAAGTATCTTGAGTTTCTGGAACATTAGGCAGAAGTTCTGGATGGCTACATTAGAGCAAGAAGTGGTCAAAGTTCAAATTCTTTCGAGCCTGAGTCCCACTTCCTCAATGGCCTCCTGGCTCCATTTTTAGGAGCTCCCTTAGCAATGCTGCTGCTGCTGCTGCTGCTGAGTCACTTCTGTCATGTCTGATTCTGTGCGACTCCATAGGCGGCAGCCCACCAGGCTCCCCCGTCCCTGGGATTCTCCAGGCAGGAACACTGGAGTGGGTTGCCATTTCCTTCTCCAATGCAGGAAAGTGAAAAGTGAAAGTGAAGTCGCTGAGTCATGTCCGACTCTTAGCGACCCCATGGACTACAGCCTACCAGGCTCCTCCATCCATGGGATTTTCCAGGCAAGAGTACTGGAGTGGGGTGCCATTGCCTTCTCCGCCCTTAGCAATACTGACTCCATTTTTATTTTCCTTTCATAACCAATGAAACAAAGTCCAACAACCTAGTAAAAAAGTGAGCATAGAATAAGAACAGAAAATTTACAGACAGAAAATCTGCAGGTGTGCTAAATTGCTTCAGTCGTGTCCAACTCTTTGTGACCCTATGGACTGTAGCCAGCCAGGTTCCTCTGTCCTTGGGATTCTCTAGGCCAGAGTACTAGAGTGCATTGCCATGCCCTCCTCCACAGGATCTTCCCAATCCAGGTATCAAACCCACGTCTCTTACATCCCTGCATTTGCAGGCAAGTTCTTTACAACTAGCGCTACCAGAGAAGCCCATGAAAATCTGAGTACCCAATAAATTTATGAAAAGTGAAAAGGAAATGTTAGTCGTTCAGTCATGTCTGACTCTTTTGAAACCCCATGACTGTAGCCCACCAGGTTTTGTTGTTCATGGGGTTCTCCAGGCAAGAATACTGGAATGGGTTGCCATTCTCTTCTCCAGGGGATCTTTCTGATCAGGGTTGGACCTGGGTCTCCAGCATTGCAGGCAGATTCTTTACCATCTGAGCCACCAGGGAAGCCCCAAATTTATGAAAAGGTTAACCTAATTAGAAACTAGAAATAGACAAACCAAAACAAGAGACTGGTATATCAGTGTTACACCAGTCACATTGGGAAAACTTTCAAAGTCTGGTAATACCGAGTGTTGGTGGGGCTTGACACAATGTAGATTCTTATACTGCTGGTAGGAGCCTAAATTGGGACAACTGCTTAACAGGACAATTTAACAATATCCAATAAAAGAGAAATAAGATTTATTTCCTTTGATTTGACCATTCAACTTCTAGATAGAAGTCCAGAGAAACTCAGGAACCAGTATACAAAGAGATTTATACAACACACTGTTCAGAGTCATCGTAAAAATGAAAGAATTGGAATCTATCTGAACACTCTATCAATTAGAGAATAAGTAGCTGTCTACTCACACAATGAAGTATTTGTTATAGAAATTAACAAAGCATGTCTAAATCTTAAAAATGTGTGTGTATGTATGTGCTCAGTATTGTCCAACTCTTTATGACCCCATGGACTGTAGCCCACCAGGCTCCTCTGTCTATGGAATTTTCCAGGCAAGATTACCAGAGTGGGTTGCCATTTCTTATTTTAGGGTATTCTCCTGACCCAGGGGTGGAACCTGAGTCTCTTTCATCTCCTGCACTGAGGCAGATTCTTCACTGCTGAACCACAAGGAAGGCTAATAATGTGGGGGGAGAGTTCATATAACAATATGTGAAATTTATTATTATTAATATAAAATTTGGAAAGTCCAAAAATATTATTAATGAATGCTTTTTTTTTGCCTATGCCACATGGCTTGTGAGATCTTAGTTCCCCAACCAGGGGCCAACCTGGGCCCTTGGCAGTGAAAGCACAGAGTTCCAACCACTGGACCCCCAGGGAATTCCAAAGAATGCTTATTTTCATTAGTAAGGACATAAAAGCAGGCTTCAAAATGAAAAAGAGCATATTCAGAGTGATAGTTCTAGTGAGGAGATACGGAGTTGGGTAGGGATACTCAGATGGCCTTAGCAGTAGGGCTAACAGTAGGGTAGGTAGGCTTCCCAGGTGGCGTTAGAGGTAAAGAATGTGTCTGCCAATGCAGGAGACGTGGGTTTGATCCCAGGGTCGAGAAGATCCCCTGGAGAAGGACACAGCAACCCATTCCAGTATTCTTGCCTAGGTAATCCAGTGGACAGGAAAGCCTGGTGGGCTACAGTCTATAGGGTCACAAAGAGTCAGACATGACTGAGAATGCACAGGTGAGCATACAGAAGGAACTTATTTAGGTAACAGAATAGAAATTTCATCCATGGGGTATCAGTTTGGCCATCTGGTCCCTTAACTATCATACTATACAGCCCTGCTGGCCTATAAATATGGGAAAATGCTAGTATTTGATAAAGTTTGAGTACATGAGGTTTTTAAAAATTGTATTACACTGTAATAATTCTATGACTTTGTTAACATTTTAGTTTGA
This sequence comes from Antilocapra americana, assembly GCA_007570785.1. Classification (NCBI taxonomy): domain Eukaryota; kingdom Metazoa; phylum Chordata; class Mammalia; order Artiodactyla; family Antilocapridae; genus Antilocapra; species Antilocapra americana. Next base: position 27,353,885 of record ML662445.1, read on the forward strand.
TTAAAAAAAAGTATGCGTGCGTGCATACTAAGTTGCTTCAGTCCTGTCCAACTCTTTGTGATGCTATGGACTGTAGCCCACCAAGCTCCTCTGCCCATGGGATTCTCCATGCAAGAAAACTGGAGTGGGTTGCCATGCCCTCCTCCAGGGGGGTCTTCCTGACCCAGGGATTGAACTCATGTTTCCTGCATTGGCAGGCAGGTTCTTTACCACTAGTGTCACCTGGGAAGCCCAATAAAAAGTGTATGAATACTTTAAAAGAGCTGTAGTTTGTTTATTGGGCTTCCCTAGTGGCTCAGTGGTAAAGAATCTGCCTGCCAATGTAGGAGACACGAGTTCAATCCCTGGTCTGGGTAGATCCTACGTACCTCGGGGAAACTGAGCCAGTGCACCACAACTACTGAGCCAGTGCTCTAGAGCCCAGGAGCTGCAACTACTGAACCCACATACCCTAGAGCCGTGATCCACAGCAAGAAAGACCTGCGCACCAAAACTAAAGAGTAGCCCCCACTGGCCGCAAACAGAGAGAAGCCCTCAAAGTGATGAAGACCCAGCACAACCAAAAAGAAGTAACTCAATAAAAATAAACACTTTTTAAAAATTAAAACTTAATTGCATTTATAAAAATAAGGTATCCATCATTCATCCAGTGGTTGGAATCCCAATTCCAACCATTTTAATCCAATAAAAACAATAATGTGACAATAAATTATTTTGAATCTTCACTTAGTTTATAAGCATTCTTTTTTTCTTTTTGGTCTCCAAAATATTCCTAAGCAGAATTTTTTAAAAATAAGACTCAATAGTACCATTATGTGGAAACCAAATTTGGCTATTATTTCTTCATGAAGGGAAAACATGCTATTTTTGTATTTGTATTATCTTAACCATTACGTCAGCATTCGGAATTCTCTTTATAAATACGTAATAGCAGCTCTGAGGGAACTTTTGTGCTTTGGGAATTATAAGTACATTCAATAATATGGAAAGAAAAACAAAGAAATTGCCTATATACCTTAATTTGTAATATGTTTGCTTTCCTAATACCAGAAGCTCATTCATAATATTTACATGTGTGTGTGTGTGTGTGTGTGTGTGTGTGTGTGTGTATGTGTGTATGTTAGTCGCTCAGTTGTGTCCAACTCTTAGTGATCCCTTGGACTGTAGCCCGCCAGGCTCCTCTGTCCATAGGGATTCTCCAGGCAAGAATACTGCAGACAAGAATACTGCTGTGCCCTCTTCCAGGAGATCTTCCCAACCCAGGGATCAAACCCAGGTCTCTTATATCTTCTTCACTGGTAGGTGGGTTCTTTATCACTAGTGACACCCAGGAAGCCCCCAAAACAAAGTACATAATCCTAAATTCTAGCCTAAAATCCCAAAAAATAAAGCAGCAGTGACAAGAGAAGTGATCTTGCCAAGAAGGGGGGAGGGAGGAGGAGTTGGTGAGACCCCAATCCTCTGCAGTCTATTTGTGTCCCCTTCCCACGATTATGTGCACCAGTGTGATTTTGACGATGAATTCTGTCCTGTGTGATTGGATAAAGACTTAGTGGGGAAGTGAGTATCGATAGCAAAGCAAGTGACATGCGACTCAGTGTGTACATCCACAGGAGGCAAGGATCTGAAGGTTAAATGTACTGTGATGCTTTACCTCCCATGCAGCCGAAGGAAAGCTCTTTCCTAACTTTTCAGTTCCTGAGTCTCATTTGTTTGAGAGTAGAGTAAATGTGATATGCTTTTATGTCATTGAACTAATGCCAAATTGAACATCATTATTGTGACAACTTACATACTGTCATTTTTCATATATTAAAAAATACTTGCATCTCATTCTGATGTCATGTGTGGGTAAAGGAAACTCTAGAATACATTGTTATCTTATTGATATGTTAAATATAAGCCATACAAAAATATGGGAACAGTTATGTATATCTAATTAAAAGTAAAACCAGAAACTCCTCTTCTCATCAGATTGAGAGTCATTGTAATTCATTGCAGGGGCCTGCAAAACATATCTGACACCCAAAGTTGGTCCTATTTTAATACTCTTTCCTCTGTACAACAAAGTGATTTTCAGTAACAATCAGAAAATAATTGATTTCAAAGACATTTCTCACATGAACACAAAGTTTTACTTACTGAAATAAAGTAACATACTTCACAATTTGCATTTATTCTTTTGCTGTTTTACATTTAAGCATGAATGGTGTTGGAAAGGGGGAAATTTCTTCCTCTACTTCTCTTGAGTTCTTGTGTCTGGACTTATACCAAGACTGACATAAGACAGATTAACAGGAGAAAAAGAAACAAATTTTAATTCACATACAATGAGGTCTCATAGACATGGGACTTAAGGGACCCAAGCAGGCAGTTTTTATACTTTTTAGACAAAGAAATAATGCATTTATAAGGCATGGACAGGACAAGAAATTTACACTTTGGGTGGTTAGAGAAGAATCAAGAGTCTGGGTTAGGGTAGTAAAATAAAGAAGTATCAGAGTTTGTTTATATAGGCTTCTTGCTCCAAATTTCCTGTCTCTGGAAAGTAAGGATGCCATTTTATCTCCAGATGCGGGTGAAGGGGGTACATTTCACACCAGAGATCTATTTCCTGCTTTCAGGGAATCAGAGAGGAAGTTCAGAGTGTCCCTTTTGCATTGGCCATTTCTTGAATAACATGATTTATTTTTTATTTACTTATTTATCTATTTATTTTAATATTTGTTTGATTTATTTACTTATTTATGGTTGTACTGGGTCTTTGTTGATGCACAAGGGCTTTCTCTAGTTGCAGTGAGTAAGAGCTACTTTTTAGTTTCAGTGCACGGACTTCTCACTGCAGTGGCTTCTCCTGTGTTGGAGCATGGGCTCTAGGTGAGCGGGCTTCAGTAGTTGTGGCCCACTTAGTTGTTCTGTGGCATGTGGGATCTTAGTTCCCCAACCAGAGACCAAATCTATCTCCCCTGCACTGGCAGGATTCTCAACCAATGGACCACTAGGGAAGTCCCTTAGACTAACTTTAATTCAAAATAATCAATATATTATTACATTTTGGAGAGGCCCACCCTGAACCCCAACAGCAGTCACGTAGAATGATGGAACAGAAATAACTCTAGTTCTGTTTCTTCTTTATATGCTTCCCTGGTCCAGCATGTTGATTTCAAACCTACTGTTCAAATGCAGAAATCTATAAAGTACCCCAGGATATAGATGGAGGACCCTGGTGTGCTGCAGCACATCAGGTGGCAAAGAGCCAGACACGACACAGTGACTGAACAACAATGACAAATAAAATACCACGAGGTTGGAGCCAGGATGCTGAAGTGAATGCAGGGAGGTAATCCCTATGTATAGTAGATGGAAGCTATGGTTCAACAAATCAATTCTGTGCAGAATGCAGTGTTCAGTAAAGAATAGGTAATAAAACCATCAGGAGTACCACAGTAATTATTGAGTCATCCAACAAAAGATTTTTTCAGCGAGTTTTTAGCACTAGCATTATTTAGAATTGTTGCCATCTGTGATAAGAAAAAAAAAGAGGGAGGGTAGGCCAACTTTTGATTGGTTGTATTACTGTTTTTAAATCTTCCTTGCATGCACATGCTCAGTCATGTCTGACTCTGCAACCACATGGACTGGAGCCTGCCATGCTCCTCTGTCCATGGGATTCTCCAGGCAAGACTACTGGAGTGGGTTGCCATGCCCTCCTCCAGATGATTCTCCTGACCCAGGGATTAAACCTGAGTCTCGTGTGTCCCCCACAATGGCAGGCGGGTTCTTTACCACTGAGCCACCTGGGCTTTTTAATCTAGTACAGCCAATTCACCTTGCTCTTGCCAACAGGTGGGAGAACTTATTTCACTGCTCTAGCCTTGGAAAGCCACTGGCCATCCTATGTACCCATTCTGGAGCCTGGACCACTCTCCTGCAAGCCAGAGAACTGGATGGCCACCACTGACAGTGGAAATTTTTCATGAGTGGCCATGTCATCACTCATCTCTTTATTTACCACCATCTTCCTAAAGATGTGGGCTTCCCTCATAGCTTAGTTGGTAAAGAATCTGCCTGAAGTGCAGGAGACTGGTTCAATTCCTGGGTTGGGAAGACCCCTTTAAGAAGGAAATGGCAACCCACTTCAGTATTCTTGCCTGGAGAATCCTATGGACAGAGGAGCCTGGCAGGCTACAGTACATGGGGTCGCAAGAGTTGGACATGACTTAGCAACTAAACCACCACCATCTTCTTAAAATGGAATTGCCTGGCTAGTGGGGAAGTAACCTCCCAATTGGATCATTATTGAGTGAAGGGAAAGAAGCAGTATTTATGCAGTAAGCCAGAGGATGAGGGAAACCTGGAAAAGGATGAAAGTTTCTGTCACGAGTTACTGCTCTAAAACAGAAACTGTTCAGGACTTCCTTGGTGGCCCAGTGGCTAAGACTCTGCCTTCTCAATGCAGGGGGCTGGGTTAAAAAACAAAAAGAAATGAAATGGCTGGAACTAAGGTCTCGTGAAGAAATATGCTGTTTTTCTCTCCAGGAATGACTAGATAAAGATGTTTGAAAGTCTGACAATTTAAAGCAGATAGAAACAGCACTGTATGGGAAAGTGACTAAGATTTATTGAGCACCTACTATGTGTACCAGCACTCCCCTCACTTTAATCCTTTAAATCCTTCTACATATCATTTCTGTTCTCTAACATGAATGTTTTGAAGGTTAGAAGAGGGAGTTTATCCACTGAGCTAGGGTGAACAGAAGAGGAAAATGAACTTTTGCTAAGGATTCATTATGTGCTGAGCACTGAGCTATTGCTTTAAATATAATATGTTTGCAAAGATCCTTGCAAAATACATATTATTATTTTCAGAATACAGAGAGTAAAACTTGGCTCAGAGTTTATGACATTCAAACTGAGTTCATCCTGCATTAATTTAAAATAAGCTAGGAAGATTCAAACCCAAGACTATCTATATGCCCCTCATAAAACCTGCCTAATTTACTACAATATGCTTTTTCCTGTGGAAGTAAGCACTGGCTCAAGGCACTAAAAATAAATCAGGCCAGACCTAATGAAAGTCAAGTTCAGAGTCTGAAATAAATTTAATAAATCCTGTGTCCTGATTATAAGAATTGGTGTCTGCGGGAAAATTTGATGTATGCTGGCTGGAGACAAATGCTTTTGCTAAAGCAGCCCCGTAAATGGAGTGGAACAAGGCAGGCATGTTTAGAAGAGAAAGAATGATGTTGACAAAATGACAAGAACCCGTGCAGTTATTACATCCATGCTTTAGATTGGTGCCCCTGAAAACAAGCTCAAACTGCAGGGTTCCAGTTATTTTGGAGGATTCAAGATATAGGTTATTGGAAAGGTGTGTTGTTGTTGTTATTTAGTTGCTAAGTTGTGTCGGACTCTTTTGCAACCTCATGGACTGTAGCCCACCAGGCTCCTCTGTCCATGGTATTTCCCAAGCAAGAATACTGGAGTGGGTTGTCACTTCCTTCTCCATGGGATCTTCCCGACCCAGGGATCGAACTCGCATCCCCTGTATGGGCAGGTAGATTATTAACCACTGAACCACCAGGGAAGCCCATTGGGAAGAGGTCACAGGCTATATTTATAGAAGGGCAATTGGTCTAGAGGAAAGGAGGCAACACTTGAGAGGCCATTCTGATAGTCTCTCTGGCTGGCCACTGGTGGTTAATGAGGTATGTGGAAAAGATGGGTAGACTCCACAGCTGTGTGTTTACTGCTGCACCAGGCAGTGCGTTCATTCATCCAAGGCGACATTACGGGTGATTTCATGATAACACACTGCATTCTGTGAACTCCCAGAGGTGCTGTGGAGAGGAAAGAGGAGCCTACACCTGGAATACGTGTCAGTCCAGATAAGCACGAATTTCTACCCTCCAAGGAGTCACAGACCCCGTGTAATCTACTTACCACCAAGCGCAGTGAGTGCTACCTCCAAAATCTGGGGGGTTGGTAAAAGTGTAACGCTTATCTTTGACTTCTAAAAAATTCACTGTATCACATGCCTCTTATCTCCTAATCTAAGGTTTATCTTTTATCTTCTTCTTTTTAAAATTTTTTTATCAGAGTATAGTTGCTTTACAATGTTGTTAGTTTCTTCTGCAGAGCAAAATGAATCAGTTATGTGTGTGGGTGTATGTGTGTGTATACATCCCCTTTTTTTTATTTCCTTCCCCTTTAGGTCACCACAGAGTTCTGAGTAGAGTTCCCTGTGCTCTATGTAGGATTTCATTAGTTTGCTATTTTATTATACAGTATCAATAGTGTATGGGCTTCCCAGGTGGCTCAGGGGTTAAAGAATCTGTCTGTAATGCAGGAGCCACAGGAAATGTGGGTTTGATCCTTGGGTCAGGAAGATTCTCTGGAGGAGGGCATGGCAATCCACTCCAGTATTCTTGCCTGGTGAGTCCCATGGACAGAGAAGCTTGGTGTGCTACGGTCCATAGGGTTGCAGAGTTGGACCGCGACTGAAGTGACATAGCGTGCATGCACATCAATAGGTCAACCATAATCTCCTAATTCATCCCACCCTCCTCCTTTTTCCCCATGGTATCAATACATTTATTCTCTATGTCTGTGTTTCTATTACTGCTTTGCAAATAGGTTCATCTCTACCATTTTTCTAGATTCTATATATTTGCTTTAATATACAATATTTGTATTTCTCTTTCTAATTTACTTCATTCTGTATGACAGTCTCTAGATCCACCCTCATCTCTGCAAATGGCACAATTTCATTCCTTTTTTCATGACTAATATTCCATTGTGTTAATATATGTATGTGTGTGTGTGTGTGTGTGTGTGTGTGTGTGTATGTGTGTGTATGCAGCACATCTTCTTTATCCATTCCTCTGTTAATGAAGGGATTTAGCTTCTAACCTCCAGAGTGAAAGTTTCTTACCAGGGCATTCATAGTGCTTGCCCTTTGATGCTTCCCAGCTTGAAGTAACATACTGTCATCCATCTGGTGGACCGAGGCATTGTTGGGGGGAATGTCTAGATGATGAATTTCCTTTGGGACTGCACCATGAAACAGAGTAGGCATGCTCACAAAACCCTGGGGTAAGATCATTGATATGGTATCAGTTCTAAGTGAAGTTCTGAGTGAATGCAAACTTCTGGTTGTCCTTCTCCTCAGGGACTTAAAAATAATTTTCTCTATAGAGACAGAACATCTGGCATTAGAGCTGAGACTGGGGTTAACACTCAGTCAAGTTTACAATGGTCTCTTGATGCACCTGTTTTACCAAGAGTGAGACTGATGAATTAAACAGAGTTATGATGAAGGTCTTTCAAGTCTTTGAGGATGTCTTTAATCTCTGCCCTTTCTCTCAGGACACAGCTTTTCTTACAACATTTTCATTCAGCCTAGAGGGAGGTGGACGTGTCAGAGGCTTCCACTTGGCCTTTCCTATCATGACAGCTCTCGCCTCACAGATCAGGAAATGAATCGAGGTGTCTTCCAGCTGCCAAATATATCAAATTCAATTATGCACTCAGGGCCTAAGCAAATGACCCCGGTGGGTCTGTGGACATGTTAGAACCTCTGTGAGACAGGTTGGGCCAGGAATCCATTTATCATCTGGCTTCCATCTGACTCCTCCCCACCCTGCCTGCCCCAGTGAAAGGGGCCATGAAAGTGTTGTGAGTCCCCTGGTATCAGTTCCATTCCAACGCTACATCCAGGAGTCCTGAAGGGATTTGATGATTTCCTCTGACTGCGGGTTTAGGTACTCTAAAAATGGTGGCAGGTCCCTTTGAGAAGGAGTTGTGAGAAACTATCCCTTTTTTCCTAAATAAAATTTTTTAAGATTTTTTTTTATGTGGACCATTGAAAAAGTCTTTACTGAGTTTGTTATAATATTGGTTTTGTTTTATGTGTGTTTGTTTTTTGCTGGGAGGCATGTGAATCTTAGCTCCCCTGCCATGGATTGAACCTGCACCCCTACAATGGAAAGCAAAGTCATAACCACTGGACCACCAGGGAAGTCCATGGGGAAACTATTCCTGATGCCTCCTGAGATGCTTCAGAGTTTTTCCTAAAGGAAGCAGGTCTCCCATTTAGTTGGTCTGGGAATTGACCAGGCCTAGAAACTGGGCAAAGAGTCAATATGTTTCATTTCCATAGTTGAAATCACTCTTAATCCTTTTCGGTTACATTGCTTAAACAGCACTCTCATTGGCTAACCATGGACCCTGCCCTTCGAAATACCATGGTCTATGAGCCCTTGGTCCAGATTCCTGCTGTTCAGATCCCTGGCTACCGTTCCAGCCCTGCTGCCATTTCCAGAATTTCATTCCCCTGGCCTGTGGTGGTGAAGTGCAACTACCTGCCTCCTGCTCCTCTAAAATCCTTCCACCTCCTGTGACATTGGGGAGTCCATGTCCATGGTTTCCTATCATCCATTCACCCATGTTAGCTAACAGGATGAGTTATAAGATTTAGAAGAAAAAAGAAAAAACCAAGACAGAGATTGCCCAATGAAATCTGAATTTCAGATAAACAATGAATAATTTCTTGACAAAAATATGCCCTGAAGATTGCCTCCTATACTTTACCTGGCAGCCCTACTTACCAGTGAAATCTTTACTTCTTTAAAAACAGGAGTGTCCTCTGGGCCTCCCATTGTATACAGACAAGCTAGTGGGATCTCGGGTTTTATGTAATATTCGTTCTAGGATGACCAGCTCTCTGAGCCTTTTGACCCCTTCCTCAACATTTTGCCAAGGAAGTCCAGGCATCTCTACCCTATTTATCATTTGTCATTATTTTCCGCACACTGGAAGGAGACGTCAGCAGTATAGTTATTCTCACCAGGATGTTAAATTCTCAGTCCTGGGAGAGCACCTCTGTGTTAACAAACCTGTGTGTTAATAGACCTGCTTATCCAGCCTTATGTGCCACCCCTCACCACGGTCCAGCATCCTCAAGATCCCTTACCAGACATGTTCTCCTAGCTCATCCTGGCATGTTTTAGCCAGATTCTGTGGCTCTTTCAGTAAACAACCTCTTTTCTTCCATAGCAGGCCAGGCTGTGATGTGATCCTACTTATGATTTCAGAAACTGGAAGGGGAGGTGGGAACACATCTAGAGGAAGCTTAGTATCACCTTGGAAATCACCTGCCCAAGGTGGGTCTCTGCATGGTCTATAGACAAGCGAAGGCTGCGATTTCCAGCAAGGGGGAGGGTGCCACTTCTCTCAGCTCGGTTGTTCAGAGGGACCTGGAGTTCAAGGTCTTCAAGGGCATCCTCTAAATGTCCCTATCGCAGGTCTCAAGGTTTCAATCATGGCCTATCAGAGTTCTGATTTTATTGTAGAAGGCTATGAATCGAGCCTCCTGGGTGATACTATTTTTTTCTAAACATTTTAATTTTCTTTATTTTATTTTGACTCCACTGAGTCTTTGTTGCGCACGGGCATTCTCTAGTTGCTTTGTGTGGGTTTCTCATACCCGTGGCCTCTCTTGTTGCAGAGCACTGGCTACAGGTGCCTCGGTAGTTGTGACATGCAGGCTCAGTAGTTGCGGCGTACAGGTTTAGTTGCTCCTCAACGTGTGGGATCTTCAAATCCGTGTCCTCTGCATTGGCAGACAGATTCTTAACCACTGAGCCACCAGGGAAGTTCCATATGTGACACTACTCTTACCCTCAGATTCTGGTCTGGATTTTCAGCAAAACCCTTCCCTGGTGACTCAGATGGTAAAGAATCTGCCTGCAGTGCGGGATACTTGGGTTTGATCCCTGGGTCAGGAAGATCCCCTGGAGAAGGGAATGGCAACCCACTCCAGTATTCTTACCTGCAGAATTCCATGGACAGAGGAACCTGGCAGGCTACAGTCCATGGGGTCGCAAAGAGTCACACATGACTGAGTCACTAACACTATCACTATTACCCTCCAATTATAGGAGATAAGGATTCCTTTAAATGCCGCTATAAAGACTTTCCCGATGTCTTCACGCCTTGAGGTGACAGGTGGGTGAACCTGAAGCTTCCTTCAGGACTTCCCTTAAACTTCGCAACAATCAGCTAATGCCACTGCCTCTAATTATCACTGCTCCTTTAGCTCTCAGAATGCCAGAGGTATTTCGGAAGCCAGTTCATCTCCTTGATCTTGTATCTCATTCCACAGCTGAAGTCTTAGTAAAGGTGATGCTGTGATGCATCAGAGGTTATCACTCCACTGTCGAACTTCTAGCACCAAACGTCTTCAGCTGACTACCTCCGGAAGCAAACCCTGCAGTGAGGATCAGAACGCCTTTTAGAGTTTCATTAGGAAGTGATCTCAGGAAATTGGGAAAAGAGGGAGGAAGTAAGAGAAAAAAGGAAGACAGATCATAAAGGAGGCATTATCAAAGAGGTTTCCATCTTCAGCAATAAAGTTAAATTCCAGTGATATTTATTTCACTGTATAAACACACACACAAATATATATATATATATATATATATATATATAAAGTTTTTTTCTACTTGAAAATACGGCGGTTATCTTTCCATATCAGTACATGAGCATATCATCTGCATAGTACTCCAACAGATTTTTGGAATATAATGCATTTAAAGAGGTTGATAAGGATAGGCATATAGTTTTTCCAACATTGTTAATGACAACTCTTCACATATGTGGAAAATATTTTTACATAGGTGAGAGTATCTATAAAAAATGTTTTGAGGTAGACTTGCTATGTAAAGAGAGTATGTATTTTCAAATTTGATAGCTATTGCCAAGTTGTGCTTCTAAAAAGTTTAAGGAATTAAAGCTCTCTAAATATTTGAAAGAAGTTTCTATTATGTATTATCTATTATAATCTATCTATATCTATTATCCCTCCTCTCTGCAGGGAAATCTTCACTTCCTTAAATTGGTGGGAGAGGTGAGTCAAACACTTCTAGAAAATATCCTTTATCCTTGGTAAAATACTCAATGACATTTTGAAATTATCAGTGGCATTTTTATGCTAAAGAACTTTCCAAGGCAAAATTAAAATAACTTAGTTTCCAGTGCAATTAAATAATTGATAAGACTCTTGGGCAAAAAAATACCATTTGATTTTTAGAGGATGAATAATGAAAAATTTGATAGCTAAAGAAGTCCATTTTGGCATGCCTGTTCTGACAGATCATATGATAATTTGATGGGACAAAATAATCTGTATGAATCTTCACATTTTGAACAACATCAGAAATAAATACTGCAGTTGGTAACGATTCTGAACAGACCCATGTCTTCATCAGGATTTGAGTTTAACAGTAACAACAAATCAGTTGCTATTTTGTGGTTGTCAAAAAATTATGTTCCATAAACTTGAGCATTCTGGAGACCTTTCTTTATGATGCTGTTGATGTCATTGTCAGAATCTATCAAAAGGCAGATGGCAAAAGGAAACTTTTAACTGCATTTTCTTTGATTTAGATGAGTCACCCTCACTAACCACTTTTCTCAGAAAAAAGGAAATTAATTTTTTACACTCTCCTCAGGCTGAAAAGACCATCTATAGCATGCACACCAAGATCCTTCTTTTTCTACCTGCAAGATTGATTAATCCATAGCACAAAAAATGTAAATCTTTGGGGATCTTGTCACTTTTATGGTCCATAGAAGATGAATTCAAGCAGGATTTCAATATTGCTTGAGCCTCTGGCCCCAGAATAATATAGCTGTGTCACCAGGGGAAAGTCTTCAGGAACAGGCCACGCTGTGATAGTTTACAGATTCATAAAATGTATCGATCAAGCTTCATCTCCTGTAGTTCTAAATAGAGTATTAAAGAGTTTTATCTTCTACACTAGCGCAGCCCAATACTGCTAAGTGTGGCAGTGAACAAACACATGAAAATCAAATACAACCAACAAACACAAAAGGATCGGGCTTTATGTTTATCTCAACTATTATCAAGTTAATGGTGGCGTCATGTAAAGCTTCTGCTTTTAATTAAATAATTAGCCCTTTTCTGGTGGACAGCTTAATGCTTGGCCACACTGGCTGTTTGTGAAGGCGCAGATGCCGGGCATGCCATGGCAGAATAATTTGTAGAGGTTCAATCGGATTCCAAAAAGCCACCCACCCACACACACACTTCCTTTCTGGTTAGAATCTCCTGTCTGTTTCCCTAAATTTCTGCTGATGGATTGGGTATTGAAACATTGACCACAACAACATGGCAATGGTGCTGACATTTCAACCTGGTTCCAATTCTCAAAGATTAGACAATTCTGGACTCTTATTTTCTAAACCAAGCTTTCAACAAAGAACAGTGAAGTTCACTTTTTATTTATTTTTCTGAAATTGTAACTCTGGGCTTTTTTTTTCCATGAGTAATGCAATGTAACTCTTGCTGTTGACCCCAAAATTCACTGCATTGCTAAGATTTTATTTCTCTTGGTTGACTGTCCTTTACATGTTAAATGTTTTTTTTTTTTTTTACATCTCTTTTTAGGAGTGGGGGAGAAGATCCAGATTAGAATGCTAAAATTCTCTCACTGTTCTGTGACAAGACGATTTCAGTTACATGAAGAAGATATTTCAGATCAAATAGTATTTACACTATTATCAGTGCATATAAATTCTGTAAATAAACTTATAGTGTGAATTGTTGAGAAAAATTCAAGTCTCTGATCCTCTTGATATGGAAGAAAATAAAAAGACAATAGTCTACTTGCATACACAATGCCTAACAGCTTCACCATGGCTCAGCAGTAAAGAATCCGCCTGCAGTGCAGGAAACACAGGAGATGCTGGTTCGATCCCTGGGTCAGAAAGATCCCCTGGAGAAGGAAATGGCAACCCACTCCAGTATTCTTGCCTGGGAAATCCCAAGGACAGGGGAGCCTGGTGAGCTACAGTCGACAGGATCACAAAGAGTTGGACACAACTGAGCTCAGACACACAATGTCTATTTACAAAGATGTGTTTCCTCACATGAAGACAGTCTTGCAGAAGAGAGATAATTCTACACTTTCTTCCTTTAGGAGGAAGACTGATGACCAGCGGAGGTCTGAGGTACTGAGAACTCTCTAGAAAAGGCATAGCTCCTTCATTGTCTTGTCAGTCAAAGACCTAAAATCTAATGACTAAAAATGTTATTTGCATTTTTGCAATACTTACTATTCGATAATGGTTAATGGATATATAAATGTTTCCCTAATTAAATTGGGAAAGCGATGAATCTTCATTACAAATGAATTTCTGAAAGAAGCTTTCACCAGAGCATAGAGTTAGTTAGCAACAGCTTTTTTTTACCTCCATGGGCGAGAGAAATGTCATTTTTTTCAAGAGTCATTTTATGGTAGATTCAGGTTATAGTTTTATTTTGTTGTGAAACCAGGCTTCTTCCTGTGTTCACATGAGAGAATAAGTTCCAATTACATAGAGCTCACAGATTATCTTTTAATCCCAAAGAAATAAATTTGCCATTATGCATATATTTTTAATGGAAAAATCAATATCACTTCAAGAAATAAATCTTTCATTCTTAAAGACATACTCTGAACTTCAGGTGAACAATGAATTAACAACATCTATAACTTTACCAATTAAAAAATTACCATAAAGATATTTAAGCAGTTCAATAATGTGATATACAGATTCTGGAGAAAAAAATTTCTGCTTTTTCAATAAAGTTTTCAATCATTTCTATGAAAGTAGTTACATAAGCAAATATCCTGGAAAAGACAGTTCATGAGTTGTAGATTGTACATACACAATACAAGAAGACATGTAACCTGGATTAAGCTTCCTTTGCTATAAAATGAGAAAGTTAAGCTAGAGGTTTCCCTGGATTCCTTTAATTTTATCACCAGTCTCATCATAAGAACATTCGCTATTAGAACATATGGTTCAGAAACTTGTCTTGGATATCTCAGAGGAGAAGGTGTAGCTGTGTTCTGACTAGCCTTTTGGCCTCTGTAGACAATTTTAATCAGGTCTAGGCCCATGGGGGAATCTATAGTTCCACTAGAAATGTGCCCTCAGGAGATTCTGTATTACCTCACATTTCAGGAGGACATCACTCCATGGCACAGACATGTAGAAACTGAGGGCCCTGGGCACACTTTATCAAACCAGGCCTCAGACTTTCTGTTTCTCTCCCTTGACTGGCCATGAACGTTCCTGTAGGGGAAGCTAAGGAGTTATGCCCACAGTTCCTTGGCTGTCTATGGCTTCTTTTAAAATGTAATCTCTAGCATTGCACAGGATGGGGGGTAATATTCACTGATGGACATCAAGGGCTCCTAAAACATCTCCGAAAACTAAAAGAAATGTAATTTTCTGCTTCAGGAAGTGTCATGAAGTGACAGCAGAAACTGCCAAAGGGACTAGTAGTTCCAACCATTCTTTCCATCTGTTGAGCATTTTAATATTTTGATCTATTCTGCCGGCTTGGCTAAAATATCTTTGGCTTCATAATTAGCAGCTATTTAATTGCTCAGTTAATTACTATCTTTATTACTCAGGTTCCTGAGAAGCACAGACCCTTTAGCCTGTGTTGGAAGTCACATCCATTTCAACAGATTTGGATTTCTCTGAAACTTACTTATGGATGGAGAGTTCCCTTTGTTTCATCCAACTTCATAACCAGTACATGCTAAACCTTTTACGCAAAATACATACCATTCTGTGTGATTGCCCTCTCAGTAGCTAAAATGAAGGCAAAAAGGGAAATATTTGATATGGTTTTCATGTGTCTTTTTTGGTAATTACTATGATTTAATAGTAATTTTGATGGAAAGATTAATTTGCTACTTTTTCTGGAATATTTTCTGTTTATCATTGTCTAACTCCACCCTGCTATAGGTAACCTCTACCTGACCTGTAACTTCTTCTTACATATCTGCATGAAACACTCTTTTACCATTTAGATTAGAAGATGGAGGAAACAAAAAGATTTTTACTTTTAATTTGTTCCTTTTGCATCAGAAAATCATTATTTGGTAGACAGAGCAAACAATGACATAAACAAAACAGTACATACATGTGAATATTAACCTTTGACTACCTAAATAAAATTAGAGAAGCTTAGAATATAAAACCAAAACAATCATTTTAACAGAAGTTTGCTATTGTTTATTCTATTTAATGGGACTGCCCAGGTGGCGCCAGTGGTAAAGAATCCGCCAGCTAACAAAGGAGATGTAAGAGTCGTGGATTTGATCCCTGGGTCGGGAAGATCCCCTAAAGGAGGGCACGGCAACCCACTCCAGTATTCTTGCCTGGAGAATCCTATGGACAGAGGAGCCTGGAGGGCTACAGTCCATAGGGTCGCAAAGAGTCAGACATGACTGAAGCAACTTAGCATGCATTATATTTAATAATTATAACAATAACAATATAAGATAAATTTATTTAGAAAGCAGAATATACCACAAGGAGAATAGGATTTTTTTTAGCACATAAATTATTCCCTTCCAAAAGTGGAAGAATTATAACTAAGAGTTTCATAGGATAAATTGGAAAATAAATGATTTAAAATATTTCAGCTTATATAATTGGTGGGGGCAGGGGATCTAAGGCTGATGAATGATCAGTACCGTTCAATGGATTATCAAAATCCTCAGGCATTTGCTCTGACACTTTATTCACATGCCAGCCTTTGTCAGTCAGCAAACTTTGTCAATAGATTGCCATGAAATGCAGAGAGAGAGAATATCAATATCAAAGCTTGGTTCTTTATTCTGCTTTCTGTCTTTACTCGAATTTCTCTTTCATTGTTTTATAATGAAAGATGCTTACTTATCTTTCACTTGACCTCACCAGTTTCATCTTTACATAACACATGGCACTTCTATGACTTGTATTAAAATCCTGCAAGCCTGTTATGAAGTTAAAGAGAGCCAGAGAGAGGGAGAGAGAGACAGATATTGATTTTCTAAGATGCTATATGGGGACTATATAAATGACTTTAAGTAATAAATCATTTGAAACAATATGTAAAATATTGAAGTAGGTATTTTGTGTTTTGTTTTTATCTGTCTTCTTACCTTTGAAAAGTTTTTCTTTCTCTCTCCAAAATTTAGTGCTTAATTGCACTGAGGAAACTTAGGAGAAAAATAATAGAAGAAATAAGTTTTTCCTTAGAAATGGCCTCATGACTCACATTTAATATTAATTGTTGTTGTTCAGTCGCCCAGTTGTGTCCAACTCTTTATGACCCCATGGACTGCAGCACGCCAGGCCTCCCTGTCCCTTACCATCTCCCGAAGTTTGCCCAATTTCATGTCCATTGCATCAGTGATGCCATCTAGCCATCTCATCCTCCGATACCCTGTTCTCCTATGCTAATATTAATAACATAGAAGAATTTAGCTTCTTAAGCAAACAAGCACACCTATATTTTTAGGATGGTTGTGGGATTCTTAATGCACCACTCAGAGAAACATACCCATCACTTCTGATAAGACTTACAGGTGTTTTATGGTGCGTGCCTGAGCTCTAATGATATCCAAAAAATTCAAGACAAGTAGAATGTCAAGACAATAGGTAACTGATTAACTACTTGTGACATTTCTTGGATACCTACCCTGTTCTATGTTAGTTTCTCTAACAGCTCTTTCTGAGATAGTCCGCGAAGTTCTAATTTTCAGAGTATAAAGCTAAAGTTGATCTAATTTTGATCTATCCATGAAATCTTGCTGCTTTCCAAAATAAAGAAAACTTCAGTGTATGCAGAGTGATGGAGCAAAATACAGAGCATGCCAGACCCCAACAAGGAAAAGACCTCCTTCAGTTGCCATTTTGCCTGGAAGCCACTTAGATGTCTGTCCTCTTTGAGGTGCTATGTCTCTAGTGTAAATGTCTCTAGTGCTATGTCTCTTAGGGCTCCCTAAGGTCAAATAGCATTACCTTACAAAAGATCATTGCAGGGCATTTTATAAACACATTAAAAGAAATTGCTGTTAGAAATTCAGTTCATACTATGGACCGTGTCACTTACTCTCCAGCTAAACAAAACATGGTATCAGAGTCAGATCTCAGAAGGCAATACTAAGATGCCCCTGGAACATGGGAATAGGTTGTTAATATGTAGCTGAGAAGATATGAGAAGCATCTGATCCAGTATCCTTAAGTGTATCTATCATCCATGACTAGGATAAATTGGTGGAAAAGGTTGCTAGAGCTTAATCAATGATATTAATCCATCTAGGGGGAAAAAAAGTATGAGTCGGTAGAAGATTGTGTGCCTAGAATGCAGGAGGAAATTACAGTGGTGATTGATGAGGGAAGGGGCAAAGAGAAAGCTTGAAAATTTGTATCCCAGTCTTTAATAATGGTCCAGGAAAGAGGGTGTCATGATAAACCCAACTCCATGATTCAGGCAATTTGTCAGGTGGATGTCTTTTTGATAAATCAACTCCCACAGCATGGTCCTCCACTAGCCACAGGGAGAGTGAGTCTGTAAATAAACCCACTTTGCTTCTTTCCATGGTTACCAACAACCTCCTGAAAATACTATGAAATACTTGGTATGCTTTCCGAGCTCTCAGTCTTACTCCGTCAAGGTAGCTATATTTCTTGCTGAAAATACAGTTGCATTTGAGTTTTTATCAGCACACTCTCTGATTAACTCTGGATGCTTTGAAGAAAAAATTTCAGAGTGCAAGCTCAGAACTGGTACAATTGTGATGGTCGTTCCGAATAACACCATTCTGAGAGACGCAGTCTGACTTTGTGTGTCTGGTATATAAAGTGTGATATATATGTACTGCAGACAGACGTCTACGCCACATACCATCAGTGTGTGCCTCCCTCTATCTCTTTTCATCACTACCTCCTCCTGATCTCCTTCCAGACTTTCAGTGTTGGGCTCATAGCCTTCCTCTCAACCATGTGTTCTGCCACAGCCTGCCAAAGTGCTCTTTGCATAAAACAAAGCAAAAGCCCATGACTCAGGCTCAGTGTAAGATGCTGAGGAACTTTAGATATTTAACCAAGCATTGCAAAAACTGGAGGTCAGAGATGTGATGAGACGCCCTGGCTACCTGATGGAGAGTGAGAAATCTGCCAGGTCAGAGAAGCCACAGCCTTAGGTTTGCTGGCTTTGGGGCTGCAAGGATGGAGGAAAGAACATGTCTGTACTTGCTCTGCATCAGTGGAAGCCGTGGGGACTGAAACATTCTAGTTCCCAGTATGTCAGCAGGACCACCATGGTGTGGATTGCCACTGCATCCATCCAATAGCCACTTCATTTCTAAATGGCAAGAAATAACAGTACAGTCAGATTCTCCCGTGGTCCCTGCTTTAGTCTTGTTAGGGAGAGTCCATTCAGATGAGCGTAGGCTGGGCTCTTACTGCAGTTGCAGGCCTAAGTTGAGAAGAATGTAGTTCAATTGGCACCTCCAGGATTGAACTGACATAATGCCAAAGGGTCCCAATTTCCCCTTTTTCCAAAAGTTAATACAATACGTAAGGATATTGTTGTACGTCTAAACACCTTAAATATTGAGAATTAAATAGAAATTCACTCCTACCAAGCTGGAAAATGGTATAATACTAACACTGATTGTCAGTGATGCTGCCTGAAGGATGGGATCACATAAGTGATAAAAACAAACAAACCTATTCTGATTTACCTTATTAAATAAATGCCAGTTTTGATGGCCATTCAACTATTTCATATCTGGCCATTTGCTGTGTAAATTTTCAGTCCATCTGCTGTTTGTGGTAAGCATTCTAAGACAACCCACAAGTTTCCCAGTTCCTGATATACACATATCATGTCCCAGTTACTCTTTTATTTTACTATTAATCTCTTCATTTTTTAAACTTTTAATTTTATATTGGACTATTAACCAGGCTGTGTTAGTTTCAGGTGTACAGCAAAGTGATTCAGTTATGCATATACTTATATCTATTATTTTTCAAATTCCTTTCCAATTTAGGTTGTTACATAATATTGAGCAGAGTTTCCTGTGCTATACAGTAGATCCTTGTTGGCTATCCATTTTAAATGTAGCCATGTGTATGTTTCACACAATGGAGGTAGCACTGAGGGAGGGATTTTGAAGATTAGTTCCAAAATCAGTTGACCATCAGATAAAAAGATCATTTAGGTGGGTCTGATCTAATCTCATGAGCTCTTTAAATGTGACTCCAGAGGTCAGGTAGAGAGAGAAAGAGAAATTAGAAGGATTTGAAATGCAATAAGAAATCAACATGGGAGAATTCTCTGATGCCACCTTTAGAGATGAAAGGGACCACATGTAATAAATCCAGCCTCTGTGTGTTAGTTGCTCAGTCGAGTCCGACACTCTGTGACCCCATCAACTGTAGCCCGCCAGGCTCCTCTGTCTATGGAATTCCCTAGGCAGGAATACTGGAGTGGGTTGCCATTTCCTTCTCCAGGGGATCTTCCCAAACCAGGGATCAACCCAGGTCTCCAGCATTCCAGGAGGATGCTTTACCATCTGCACTACTAGAGAAGCCCATATGTGTCCTCTAGGTACCAACAGTGACCCCCAGCTGACAACCAGCAAGAAAATGGGGATCTCAGTCCTACAGCCACAAGGAACTGAATCTCAGGACATGGACCCTGAGATCCAGATGGGAATGATTCCAGGCCAACACCTTGATATCAGTCTAGGAGACACTGAGCTGAGAACCTGATGTGCCAGGCACAGGCTTCTGACCTACAGAACTGTCAGCTAATAAATGGATATAATACCAAGCTGATAAATTTGTGGTACTTTGTTACACAGCAGTGGAATACAGTTGAACTATGTTTTGCCTACCAATTTATATGCAAATTCTATAGTTTGAGTCTAGTTTACTTTTTAAAGCTATTGCCAGAAATAGAGTTCAGAATTGAATTCTATACATGTAAGAGGGTGATAGATTGAGTATATAAAGAGCATATCTGAGTCCACACGATTTTCTATAAGATATTATAGCCCTTATAATGATTTCCAAGGACTTCACTTTTTTTTTTTTTCGAGTAGCTGGAGATTCGGTAGCCACAGTCATATCTCCAGCCCCGCCTTTTTCTTTATTTACTATGCTACCTGATTTGTGAATATTTTTTCCAGCTGCAAGCAATTTACGCAAATTGTAAACTATGTAACTGCGGTCATCTCTCTAACTGTGACTAGAGACTGAAAAATGACCAGTTGTCATCAGATTTGAAAACTTGTAGAGAGGATGCTCCCGCTGGTGGCCTCATGCTGGATACTTCTCAGATGGTGGATAAGTTATTGTGATTATCTGCACCTCAACTTTCTCATCTGTAAAATGAGAGGGTTGCCTCACATTTTATGCTGTGTTCCTTGAAGCCCTGGTGGTACCAGAGGGCTCACTGGGAATTTGGCAAGGGGAAGGGCACGGAGGCCAGGCTTTCCTCATCTCAACTCAACTAGCAAAGAGCCACTTTGTAAAATATGTTTTACACATTTGGATTGCTGGTCAGCAAATAAATCTCTCCCCCTTGGAGCAGACCGCAAGCCCCTGGTTTGGGGCTTGGCCATGTAACTTACTTTTGAATTACTTATGGAATGTGAGAGGATGTGATGCTAGCATAGGCGTGAAACGTGTATTGCTTGGTTTGGCTTGCCTCTTGTGCGCTTCCATTTACTATGAGAGTGTGCCTGCAGGTAGCTGCTGGTCTAAGAAAATGAGAGATGTGTGGAGCAGACTAGACCCAACCCATAGCCCGAAGCAATGTCCAAGGACTTCACTTTTAAGGGATTCCCTTGTGGCTCAGAGGGTAAAGAGTCTGCCCACAATTCAGGAGACCTGAGTTTAATTCCTGTGTCGGGAAGATCCCCTAGAGAAGAAAATGGCAACTCACTCCAGTATTCTTGCCTGGAAAATCCCATGGGTGGAGGAGTCTGGCAGACTACAGTCCATAGGGTCACAAAGAGTCTGACACAACTGAGCAATTTAACTTTCACTTTCATTTTTAAAGGCAAGAGAATCATGACCTAGTCTATTCTGCCAAAATAAAATATAAACCAAAAATTTAATTTATTAAATATAAAAAAAGCTTTATCTGAGAGCTTTGGTAAAATGATTAGTTTGTCATATAACTAGTCCATTGGTTCTAAATATTTGGCATATATACACTTAACAAATTTTCAAGTAGTATATTTCCTTTTCTAAAATATATATAGTGACTATAATTCTATATTACGTGTATATTGGGATTGAACTTAGCCATATAAGAAGTGGTCAATAATTTAGTACATAATATCATTTATCATTGAAACTATTCAACTCAATAGGGAATATTTTAAACACTACTGTAGTAACATACACATGGGAAAACTGATATTCCCAAGAATCAAGACAAAAATGAGCCAGTAGCCCAGAATATAATCATTGAAGGCATAAATGTTCATGGATAAAACAAAAATGGAAAAAAAAAAGTCAAGAAAAATAAACGTTTTTTTTCTACTAGCATATAGAAAAATAAATGTTAGTTACCAATGTATTGGGCCTCCCTGGTGGTTCAAATGGTAAAGAATCTGCCTGCAATGCAGGAGACCTGGGTTCGATCCCTGGGTGGAAAAGATCCCCTGGAGAAGGGAATGGTTACCTGCTCCAGTAGTCTTGCCTGGAGAATTCCATGGACCAAGGAGCCTGGAGGACTACGATCCACAGGGTCACTAAGAGTCGAACACGACTGAGCAACTAAACTGAACTGAACTATGATCATAAAAAAAATAGGAGAATAATGTTATCAAGGATACAACAGGAGGTTATCCACTGATTAAATCTCTTTGGGGACAAATGAACACCCAAAAATAACCAGAAAACACCTGGAGCAAGAAAAAAATGTGAATGAAAACACAGTAACCACCGGCAAATATTTAACATTAAACCAGAAATGGAATTATTTATCAGTTTCATACCAGCTACAACTAAAAGATTATAGGAATTTACGAAGGATCATATTTAACTTAATCTTATATGTAAGTCCTAAGTAAACCAACTATTTTCTTTGGGATTTGAGGAAGATTAATAGCTTAATGATGTAGATTTGCTTGGTCCAAATACATTTATAATCCTAGTCAAATTTAAGTGGCTTTCAAAAGTCTTTACTGCTTTTATATCTTACACAGTTCTAAAAATGTTATTTCCTTAAATACATCCTTTCCATTAAAAATATTTTTGAAGATCTTTTGCATTTCTAATAACTTTTTTGGTTATTTCTGGAACTAGGGCAATGTTTTTTTTCAAGTCACCAAGGTGATAATCAGTGCAAAAATTTGAAATTTAGTAAATAATATCCCCTGTCCTAAAATAAAGATAATAAATTTCTTTCTACCAAGCCCTACTATCACTATCACTATCAAAGAGAATGTAGTATCTTACTCACAGTTCAATGCATACTGGACTTCCTAAAAAATAGATAAAGAAAACATATTTATGTGCTAAGGATCATAAAGATAGCATTTGCAATTTTTTCAATTGTATTACAATCTACCAAGACCTTTTAAAAGTTCATTACAAGAATACCATACCAACCACATAGGGCTGTTGTAAATTATTAATTTTTAATGTCATTATGTGGTTTTATTCTTCTTAAGACTAGAATGATAAAGTGAAGTTGCAAATATATAACAGAAATCTAGTATCACTAAAGTTAAATTATTTTTAAAAGGCAGATGATTAATTCACCCAGCAAATATTTATTTGGAGCAAATTAATCAATGTGCCCCACTCAAGTCGCTATAAAGTCTACAATGTCAATTTTCCATGAACTTTCTAACAATGGCTGTTTCAGCAATAACAAAAAACCTGACTGAAATTCCTGAAAGGTTATGACAAGTTTAAAGCTCAGCTTTTCTTGATAAGCAGAGCTATGTATATTCTGAAGTTCAGTTTATTACAGCGCTACCTGTTTCACTGCTGGCGAGTTTCCCATGGATTACATCACTGCCGCCACTCCACTTCCCCCTCTCCTGCTGCCCAAGCATTTGTTCAGCTCACTCTCATCTCTTGCCTAGATGAGTCCAATGATTCCCTCACTGGCTTCTGCGCCTCTAGCCTTTAGCATTTTGCACGCTCAGCCAGTGTGAGATTTCTGGGGTGTTATTCTCTTGCTTACTACCTCATTCTCCCCATTGCTTTTGGAATAAAGTTCAGATCCCTTTAAACAACACACACTTAGGTGTGCGTGCTCAGCCATGTCCAACTCTTTGTGACCCATGGACTGTAGCCTGCCAGGCTTCTCTGCCCATGGGATTTCCCAGGCAAGAATACTGGAGCGGGTTGCCATTTTCTACTCCAGGGGCTCTTTCCAACCTAGGATCAAACCCACGACTGTTGACTCCTGCATTGGCAGGTGGCTTCTTTTACCGCTGTGTCACCTGGAAAGTCCCAAAACACACAAAAGCCCTGCTCACATTTGAAACCTCATATCCTTTGCTCCACTGAGCTATTTTGTATGCTGCAAACACCATGCTCTTTCTCAACCCTGGACCTCCTCAGATATGTTTTCTTGTGACTCAAAAGTCTCCCTTCCCTCATCCCCCCTCTTTGATTCCAAACCTACTCCCCAAATTTGAATTTAGTTACCACTTCTGGAACTTTCCTTGATGCTCCCTGACCACTCTCCCAAGGTTAGGTGACCCTCTAGTCTTCTCTAGCATTTTTGCTAACATGGCTGCCTCCCTTTGCTCTCCCTCAACAGACATTCAGTTCCTTGATACCCCATTCTCTCATAGCCCCCACACCAAACACGGTGTCAGGAGTATGGTAGACACCCAATAAAGATGTTTAATGTGAGAAAGAACAGTTGTATCAATTCAACAGAGTGGACACTGCTTTCTTTTTTCCTTTTGGATGCACAGACCAGCATGTGGGATCTTAGTTCCCTGACCAGGGATCAAACCCATGCCCCTTGCATTGGGAGCTCAGAGCCTTAACCACTGGACCTCCAGGAAAGTCCCTGGACTCTGCTTTCTTATCCACTAAATAGTGCAATTAAACTGGAAATAGATTTATTCTTTGGGAGATAAGTCTGTCCAAGTACAGAGGAATCCAGGTAGGATGGCATACAAACAGGGTACATTGAGGAAAATTTAGTAGGCAGATGATTTACAAAGATGTGGGCTGCTTTTAACTGCTTTTAAGAAAATCATCCAGGAAGAGAGTAGAACGCTTGCACCAGCATCTCACTGGCAGAACTTACCCAGAAGCCAGGGGACAAGGAGATCTGAAGATATGGTTCATACAGACTTGCCCTCTGACAAAGTGGGTCTCTAGGGCAGGATGGGGAAGTGGTATTTGGATGTGGAGAGGTAAGCAGAAAATATCCATCACTGTGACCTAATATTTTGAGAGTTGGAAAATAATAACAATGTTTAAACCATGAATCAAGATAGTGAACTGTCACATGGGCAAAATTCTGCCAGATGGGAACAAGCCTTGTAGTCAGCAAATTTCAAATTACTGCTTAAATGAACAATACAACTTATTATAATAATCTGACCTTCTACTGAAATGGTTAAAATTACTTTGCCTCATATATTCCTTTCCCACTGTGCATGTTTCTAATCACTCCAGGTCTAAACACCACATGGCACTATAATTCCATCACTCTTGAAGTCATCTTCTTGAAACCATTGCTATGCCCTTGCATAATGGAAAAAAAAGGGGGGATCTCAAGGTATCATAGCCTTTATTTTAATTTGTACAAGAAATTGGGGCTTCCCAGGTCTAGTGGTAAACAACCTGCCTGCCAATGCAGGAGACATAAGAGATGCAGGTTCAATTCCTGGGTTGGAAAGATCCCCTGGAGGAAGGCATGGCAACCCACTCCAGGATTCTTACCTGGAGAATTCCATGGACAGAGGAGCCTGGCGGCTACCACCCACAGGGCTGTACAGAGTCTTACACGACTGGTGTGACTTAGCACAGATGCACAAGAAATTAGAGATATTGAATAAGGTAGTTCAAAAAGGTAGGCTATGGTATTCTGCAAATTGACATTGCATGAAAGTTGAGAAGTTCAAGGTTGAGTGGGGTTTAGTGAGGTTCAGTCTGCATAAAAATTTTTTTAATACTTTTCCTTTTAAAAAATATTTATTTATTTGGCTGCATTGGGGGCTCTTAGTTGCAGCATATGGGGCCTTCATTGCATCCTGAGGGATCTTTTGTTGGGGCACATCAACTTTCTAGTCATGGCAAGCAGCCTCCAGAGTGCATGGGCTCAGTAGTTGAGGTGCATGGGCTTAGTTGCATGTGGGATCTTAGTTCCCTGACCAGGGATCAAACTCATGTCCCCTGCACTATAAGATGGATTCTTAACCACTGAACCACCAGAGTAGTCTCAATATCTTTCCTTTAAATTTTCAGATTCCTTACCTTACAGACATCTTTAATGAGATTCTTTTGTTGTTATTGCTGTTTAGTAGCTAAGTCATGTCCAACTCTTCTGCGACTTCATGGACCCACCAGGCTCCTCTGTCCATGGAATTTCCCAGGCAAAAATACTTGAGTGGGCTGCCATTTCCTTCTCCAGGGGATCTTTCCGACCCAGATTCTTTACCACTGAGCCACCTGGAAAGCCCCTTTACAGAAGTAATTAAGTTAAAATAAAGTTATTAGTGTGAGCCCTAATCTATTAAGACTGATGCTTCTTTTAAGAGTTTAAGCTACAGGCAGGTATAGAGGGAAGATGATGTGAGATGTAGGGAAGATGAACGTATACAAGCCAAGGAGAGAGACCTCAGAAGGAACCCACCTTATCGACCCCAGATCTTGAACTCCTAGCCTGCAAAATTGTGACCCACTACATCTCTGTGGTTTAAACCACCCTGTCTGTGGTACTTTGTTAAGGCCACTCTAACTAACACCCCCTCCCATCACATCTCCTATAATTTTAAGCTGACAAATTTCCTGCATAACTCTAGGATGAATTTTCTCCTATGAATTATGATACCTCAGGGTTTTGGACAACCCACAATTTTATAACATGAATAAAGCAACAGCAAAATAGTCAAAAAGGAGCTCAAATACCAGGAACACAGCCAACATTCTTTGGGCCGTGAGCTAGGGCCTGATGTTTCCTGTCTTCAGAGGGTCTATGGGATCCAGTTCATGGGTGTGTAGCTCCTACTGGGTGCTTTTTTTTTTTTTTTTAACAACTAGAATAACCAAGCAAATCTCAGAGTTGCTGTTTTTCAAAGTTGTAAAAGCCAAACAGGTCCACAATTTCAGTGGGAATGACAATGATAACAACTGAAGGAGATTTGGAGAAATCTTTCCTCTTCAGATCACTTTAGCTAAATCAAAAATCCATTCATAATCGTAAGCAAAACATCACCAGAATTAATTATAGGACTGATCTTAAATTTAAGCATACACCAATAGACGGATTTATGATTTTGGTTAAAGACATAAGCAAGACACAAAAATAATTGACTTGCTTATGTTGTCTGTGTGTGTCTGTGCGTCACAGATGCAAGGGGTCCTTGTGTTATGATTAATAAACTATTGCCCCACACATAAGGGTAGGCCCTTATAGAGAACATTCTTCAAGGAGAAATTGTTCCATTTTTAAAAGATATTTTAATCCATTAAACAATAATACAACCTCTGTGTTAATTCTAATTGTTGTTCATTTACATCCATCATCAAGAAATATAAATCTGATTATTCTTAAAACCATTCAACAGCTTCACACCATACATAAAAGTGTGAATGCCTTATCATGTCTGGGAGCTCTCTATGAATGGGATCCTTTGATGTCTTTAGCCTCAGCTCATGGGAACGTGTCCTGCCCTCCAAAGCCCATGTGGTTTTCTTTCTGTTCCCTGAATACACCAAACTCTTTTTCAGCTCAGAGGTTTTGCACATTCTGATCCTTCTGCCCAGAAAACTATTCCCAAGGCTCTTGGCTTAACTGACTCCTTTCCATCCTTAAGGACTCAACTCAAATGTCACCTTCATTCCTAAACTTCTACTTCAGTGCCCTTTCCCCCTATTAACTATCATATAACCCTAGTTATTTCCTTCACAACATAATTTATTTATTTTGTATGCTTATTTAGTATCCTTTTCTCACTATCCTTTTCATACTATCCTTTTCTGAGCCACTCCCCTGGTGGCTCAGACGGTAGCCTCTGCCCACAATGTGGGAGACCTGAGTTCAATCCCTGGGTTGGGAAGATCCCCTGGAGAGGGAAATGGCAACCCACTCCAGTACTCTTGCCTGCAAAATCCTATGGACAGAGAAGCCTGGTAGGCTACAGTCCATGGGGTCGCAAAGAGTTGGACACGACTGAGCGACTTCACTTTCTCACTAGAATATAAATGACATAAAGGCAGAGATCTTATTTCTCTTGTTTACTGACCAATCCAGCGGGGCAACTGTGAACATGGGAGATGCTCAATAAATATCCGATAAATAAATAGACAAAATATATGATTTCTATATATGTGTGTATGTAATATTATATGATCCTTGATGCTGTCCATCTTAGCCCATTTTCTTTAAAATATTTTTCAGTTTTTAAAATGTTGAAGATGGCTTAAATAGTGCTAGATTATTTCATCTTTTCTATAAAACTTATTTTAAGTTTAACTTGATTCTGTCAATAAATAATTCATGCTTGCTTATAGTAGGCCAGGCACTATATTGACATTTGATATGACCATGTACTTTTCCTCCCAATTCTCTTTCCATTTTCATAGTTCTCTGAGATTAGGAAGCTATCAGAGATTATGAACCATGAGAACAAGTTAAAAGAATCTTCCTTGAATTTGCTGACACATAACACTCTTACCTGGAATTTGGAGTCAGCCTTATCAAGCCTTCTCATCTCTAATTCTGTTGGCATTGTAATTTAATTTTCATCATGTTTCCAGCAACTCTTTATATTTATACAGTGTATAAAAGTCATCAGTGATGATACCACATCATATATAGTCCTCTATTTTATTTTCCTGCAGACAAGAAATATACAACAGAAAAGAGATGACCTGAGGAAAAGCATTTTTCTCACACAGGTACAATTTAAATTTTAAAACAAATGTTTAAAAGAGGCCAGTTTAATTTGCTGAAGTGACAGGCTACCTAAGATAGATAATGTACCTATAAATATTTACTAGTTCTTTCCATCAACAGATATCCTTTCTAAATATCCACAGAGAGTAGGAAGGAATAACAAACACTGGGTTTCTCCCTTCCTGTCTATGTGATGCTTTTTCACTGCATGTAGGATCATTTCTTGGCTGCTCTTTGCTCATCCCACAGGCTCTAGCTATTCTGTGTTCACCACCAAGGATAAGTCATTTCAATTAAAAGTAATGCCACTTTATTACATTTAATCCAAAGGGTGATTTAAAAATTTATTCATAGCGAGGGAGTGCCTGTTGGACATTATTTTTTCACGTTATTCTCTGGCCTTTATCACCCTTACAATAAAGTCATCAAATTGAGCCATATTTGTTTCTATATCTTTCTGTAAAGTCCTTGCCCTTCTTCCTGCTTTTTTGTCAGCTTGAAACACATTTCACCTTCCTCTCCCATGAAAGACTCCAGTCAACTTGGCAAACAGATATGGGTGAATGCCTATGCTGGGGAAGAAGGTATTTGAACAGCTAACCTAGAGATAAGACAGTTCAAAAGATAACATATTGGTGTTTTACTCTTTTGCTGTTAGTGGTGGTTGAAAAACAAATAATAGGAAGATTTTCAGGACCTGTGCATTATGTACAAGTAATTTCGTACTTCCTGAGTGCTGTCAAATATGCCTGAAAGATGCAAATTGACCATCTCTGTGCAGATTCATTAAATAGTCCCTCCAATCAAAGTGAAAAATAAAGCATAAATGTATCAGCTATGATGTTGTGAAAGTTTCTAAAAGGTGTCACTTGATACTGAAAAATTACATGGACTCAATAACTATAATACAGACAATCTGTGAGTGGAGAATTTTTCAAATTAATCTTGGTATTTTGAAATTAAGAATTAAAGTGCTCACTAGAGTGGCTAGAACATAGAATGTGAGCCAAGAAAGGAAAGAAAAGATGACATAGGTAAGAGATCTTGAGGGAAGAGTGATATCATGTCACTAAGGTATTTTTAATATTCTAACAGCTAACGCAGCCACACTTAAATCTGTAATTCCCCGTGGACCTAAATTTGACAACTTTTTGAGGGTGTTGCATAAAGTCACATTGTTTCTTGGAAAACTCACTCTTGGATGCTCCCATGTACATGGATTTAAGCAAGAGATCTTATCCAGAGCTTGTTTACTTTTATCTTAGTATCTAAGGCTCAAGTTACTTTTAAAATTATAAGCCTGAAATAAAGCCCTCTCTCCCCTAGAATAAGGCAGTTTTTCAAGTTTTAAATCCCACTGTCATTAGGTCTCACAAAGACAAAAAGCAAGAAAATAAATAGCTAGTCGATATTAACTTTTTTCTTCTCTTTTCTAAGTACCATGAGAAAAAATTTTAATTCCTTTTTTAACACAAGGTGAAAAAAGACTGTTAAATATACTAAATATCAAAATAGTATTAACACTGACTATCGGTTGACATAGGGTGAGATGTAAATCACATGAATTTAATGATACTAAGCTGAGTTGGTTCTGTTTTCAGCTATTTTGCATATCAACCTTAGAAAATGATATTTGTAATACATTGCTGATATTATATGCTGTATTTTATGAGGCTACTGGATATAAGCTTTTTTGAATTTTACATTTTTTTTTATCTTATACATTAGTTTTCAAAAATCACTATTTACCTTCATTTTTACAAAAATCCTCCTGTTAACAGTACCCACTTTGAATGAACAGTCAACAAGAAGTCCTCAGAAAAAGCTAGGATAGTAACCATAGTCTGTGTCCCTCAGGGTTGAAATGATATTAGATTTGGTGAGGTGAACCGTATATCACAAACACTCCCAGCGCTGGACAAGGAAATATTTCATTGCATGGGAGGGGTGGATTTAGAATTACTCTCTGCCCTCAAATGCCATCTTTTATCTTAGGATACATCATTGACACGCTTTCATGATTTCATCAAATCTCTTAAGAGACTGCTTGCTTTCTTTCAAACACAAATTTGCACGTGTGCACGCACGCACACACACACACACACATCATTGAACAGATATCATTCAAAGCTTCTGCCATTTTGCTCTTTTTTAACACTCAGCAAATCTTTTTTTTTTCTATAGGCTTAGCATTTCTAATTTGAATTCATTAGTCATCACCTTATTAAAAGGTATTATATCTTATTAACTTTCATATCCAAGGCACCAATACAGAGTACCCACACTGACTAGACAGCCATTGTTTAGTGAATTAATTAGTAAAATATTGGTCAAGAAAGACTCCATCACTAACCCAATTCTAGACACTTTTGAAACTTCTAGTACAGAAGGCCCCTCATCAATGCAGGCCACTACAAGTGATTTTTTATTTTGACTTAGGGTCTTGAAGTCATCTTCAAAATCACTTCATATCTTAACCGACCACATCAAAAACTGAACTCATGTCAGGAAATTAAAAAAAAAAATGTGTCCAAAGATTGGTTCAGAGGAAAGTATTTCATTTTTCCAGTAAATTTTTCACAGAGTTTTCCCTATTCCTATGGCCTATCAAAAACCATCAAAACTGTAAAATTTTCTTTATACAGAGGTACATTTAGATTTCCACATGTTATATGTTTCTAATTTAGGTTTTTCTCCACATAAACACTATTTTATAGAATTTTTATAAAACCTCATTGCTTAAGACTTAAAAATGACTATTTGGAAAGATTTTGTTTTTATTTTTAAGAGGAAATTCATACTTGCTTAGTTGAAAAAATTACAAACATAACTCCCCTAGTGACTTTGATTTTCCTAAAATAACTGCAAGCTGTTCTTATTCAATCAACCAATCAATATATATTTATTGACCTGTTCCATTTACCAAGACTATTAGGTGCTGACTATTCTAATTTATTTGACCTTGAATCATTGCTTTACTTAGGCAGCAGATAAATAATAATAATGGCAACACATCTTGTTTCATTTTCATTTATAATTATCTTTTAGTTTTTCTGTTTGACCAACCTATCTATTTTAAAGTTTTTAGGATCATATTTCTTCCTCATATACTGTTAATCTTATGCTTTGTCCAGTCATTCATTTTTTCTTTTCATTTTTTTTCAATATTCTTCTGGATCCTTAATTTGTGCTTTCATTATTCATATATCCGGTCCTTAATATTTCTCTTGATTTTTTAAGAAAATAATTTCTTCCCTAAAAAAGTGTTAAAGACAGAGTTCACAGAGCCTAATCTTTTTATTTCCCCATGACTCGGGAATTTTGAAAGTGAAAGTCTCTCAGTCATGTCTAACTCTTTGTGACCCCATGGACTTCTCCAGGAAGTCCATGGAATTCTCCAGGCCAGAATACTGGAGTGGGTAGCCATTCCCTTCTCCAGAGGATCTTTCCAACCCAGGGATCTAACCCAAATCTCCCACACTGCAGGTGAATTCTTTACCATCTGAGCCACCAGGGAAGCCCAGTAATTTTGGTCACCTTCAAATTGCAAACTTTGTGTAACATGGTGCGGGTATAACAGAAAGTAAATAAATCATTATGCTCCCAGAGTCCTCCAAGTCTGTAAAGTTTGAATGCTTTGTCTTTGTCCTATTTAATCCTGATATTGAAACGAAAAGATTGTTTCTTCTGACATTTCAGAGAGGAAGTGTTACTTTGTACAGTGCCACATCCAACATCCTATAGATCAAGGTTGGATAACCAGTACCACATTCCTCTAGCTTTCTCTCATTTTTGTTTTGAATTTCATCTACTGAAGAAAGAGCTTACCTTGGCCTTTTATTTTCTGATTAGAATATACTTTGGATGTCATTATGTGGATCCATTGTTGTGTGAAGTTAAAGAATCATCAGCATAGCTTGATCAAAAGAAGCGATCTTCATCAGATATCAGATATCAGAGAAGTTCTGAAATTGGAATGATCACTGGGGCCCATCCAATTCCATGACCTCATGCACTCTAGGGGATAAAATGAGCCCAAGGAGAACAGGCTTGCCCAACTTTGTTGTTGTTCAGTCCCTAAGTTGTGCCTGACTCTTTGTGACCCCATGGACTGCAGGATGCCAGGCTCCTCCACTAGCCCCCAGAGTTTCCTCAAATTCATGTCCATTGAGTCAGTGATGTGATCTAACCATCTCATCCTCTGCAACTTATTGGAAACACATCCAGTTCTCTAGTACTCTTTCCATTTTATCACACTAAAGTAAGTTTTTTATTTATTTTTTTAAAGAGCTTTTTGATGTGGAGCACTTTTAAATTTTTTATTAAGAATTTGTTAAGATATGTCTTCTGTTGTTTATGTTGTTGTTTTTCTGGCCGTGAGTCATGTACAATTGGACACATACCCTCGGCATTGGAAGATGAAGTTTTTTTTTTTTTTTTTTTAATTTTCTTTACTTTATTGTGTTGGTTTTGCCATACATTGACATGAAACCACCATGGGTATACGGAAGATGAAGTTTTAACCAGTGGGCCACCAGGGAAGCCTCTTTTTCCATAAAAGTTGTTTATTTTGATCTCCCTTCCCCCAGAAAAATCTGGATAAAGTTTGAATATCATCCATTAGAAGAGTTCTCCCATTCCCCGCTCTGGTTCAGTGGGGTTCTTTTCGTTCTCTTGATCGTGAATCAACATAAATGATGTTCTTTGATTATTTTTCTTTTTTTACTCCTGCTCCGTGGAATAAGAGCAAGAAAAGTTAAAGGGAAATTATGATAGCTTCTGGTGTACCCTGCATTAACTCATGTAAAAAATATTCTTTCCAGGTAAATATATCTCTGCTTTCTTTCAACAAAACAGTTGGGGCCATAAATAAAATGGTTTAGAGGTATTTGCAACCCCCATATGGCCTTCTACATTGTGCTTAATACATTTCTGCTGAATTATTATCTTGGCTATTCATTAAGCCCAGTCATTGCTAGAAACTGCATAGTTAAAAAACGTACAAACTCAAAAAGAGCAAGAGGTATCCCATAATAGTGTTGTACTCATACCTTAAAGTAGCTTTTTTTATGTGTGCACAGAGACTCTGGGAAAATACCCTTCCCTACTCTTTTCCTCTTCCCCATCCTCCTTATACACAGCTTTCATAAACTATGAGCCCCTCATTTGGCTCATTCATTTATTTTTTGGCTACACTGGGTTTTCATTCTGAAGCATTGGCTCTTTGTTGTTACGCGAGGGCTTTCTCTACTTGCGGTAGCTTCTCTAGCTGCGGCTCATGGGCTCTTAGGTGCTTAAGCTTCAGTAGTTGTGGCTCTCGGGCTTAGCTTCTCTGAGGCATGCAGGATGTTAGTTCCTGGAGCAGGGATCGGACCCATGTCCCCTGCAGTGGCAGATTCTTAACCGTTGGACCACCAGGGAATGCCCTTGCTCATTCTACTATTAGTCACACTATTTTCAAAGTGAAGTTTGCATTTCTTATGCTTAATTCAATGATATCACTGTGTGTACTTCACAAATAAACCCATGAATGACAAAGTCCCCTTTCTATAAAGGCACTCTTGCCATCAAATGTACCTTGGGATTTGTTGTAGAAATTTTTTATAATTGTTACCAACCTACACATTAAAGGATCAATGATCCGTAAGCTTCATACTTGCCCAGAAACAATCAATAGTTAAACATTTTAAGAAATTCAAAGAACTAAACAAAATTAATAGACCGGAGAGTTCAGAAACGTGCTGTGAACCAGTGTTTTAGAAATAATGCAGTTTGTAAAAATTAAACTAGTATAACCACAAACATTTAAGAAGGTGCTATTTTCACTTAACTATGTAACTCTCATGTGGTACCATAACCATATAGTCAGATGCCATGAGAAGATCCATTGTATACTGATGCTTGGAATTTTTTTCAGGTGATTCTTTGATTCTTTATTAATCAACATTGGAAATTCACAAAATGCAAATTCCTTAGTCATTCAAATATTTTTAGTAGCTTTGGACAGAGATGTAGGAATGAAAGACAGTTCACAGTTCAAAATGTTGGATTTGATATAATAGATGAATAAAATAGATTCTAAAGACTGTAAAATTCCACAATGATGGGAATGCAGAAGCACATCAATCAAGCAAATTCCATCAGAACTGACCTGACCATACAGTTTCCTCGAGGAGCTACAAAAACTTGGAGAATTTACAAACAATTGAGTTATAATGGTATTCCTGCTTGACTCTCTTATTTCACAAATGAGAAGGCACAGGCCACAGAAATTGTATGACTTGAAGCAGCCAAGATCTAGAGTCAGGGTCTCCTGAACCCATCTGGGATTTCTTCACGGCTCTGATGTAACAGATGGTTACAACTTCAAGAGCTCATAGAACATGGAAGGACACCCATGGGACCAAACCAAAAATGACTAAGTTAAATCGGTTAATTCATTCAACAAGCCCTCATCAATTTCCAGTTAGATATAGCTCAGGGACACTACATTGTTTCTTTAAAAGTCCAACTGCAGAAAAAGAGGTTCACTCTAGAGGTGAATAAGGACTTCAGTGCAGGAATTGAAGTTAATTCTTAATAAGAAACCAGCAAACAAAAAAATTAATAACTTGTAACAACAACAACAAAAATCAGTCTGTGTTTAAAAGAAACCAGAATCAGGCAAACACCTCCAGCAGTAGTATTTATTCACCAAACCAAAGTTTACTACCAGCAGATGTGTTATTTCTCACCCTCTTAAATGGACCTACTGAAAACATGGGTTGATAACATTCTCCTTTGAAAAACATATGTATTCTGATATAGCATTGAGGTAGGTTTAGTTGCTGACTACTTAAAAAAAAAATTAGTTTTTCTTTGTTAATGCATGGAAACTACCTGAATGCAAAGTAAGCAGGGTTATGTTAATTTTATTTGCCCTAGTTTGTTCAAATTTTTGCTAGCATAATATTTGGAACTAATTTTTTGATTTCAACGAAGTTTCCTTTAATGATAAGAAAAAAAAATCTATTCTAACCTTGGTTTGCCAACTACAGCTTGCTGGATTTTGAAATGCGTGCCCTGAGTCAGCTACCAGGTCTTGGATGCAGTAAAAGGCCACTTTGCCTTCTTCTTCTTTTTTCTTTTTTTTTTAAGAAGCCCTTGTCTTACACACACCTGCTACCCAACTCACCCATGGCTCATATATCCCTCCTAGACTTTACTGAGCTATTATTTCATATATAGATAGAGATATAGGTATAGATGGGCTTCCATGTGGCTCAGCGGTAAAGAATCCACTTGCAACACAGGAGACACAGGAGAGGTAGACACCCCTGGGTCGGAAAGATCCCCTGGAGGAGGGCATGGCAACCAACTCCAGTATTCTTGCCTGGAGAATCCCATGGACAGAGGAGCCTGGCAGGCTATCGTCCACAGGATTGCAAAGGGTGGACACGACTGAAGCAACTGAGCATGCAGGCACTCATAGGGATACATACAGATCTAACTATAAAATAATACATAAATATAAATAATAGACGAATAGATAGCTAGATAGTTGGGCTTTCCAGGCGGCTCAGCAGTAAAGAATCCCCTATCAATGCAGGAGACTTGGGTTAAATCCCTGGGTGGGGAAGATCCCCTGGAGGAGGAAATACCAACCCACTCCAGTATTCTTGCCAGGAAAATTTGATGGACAGAGGAGCCTGGTGGGCTGCATCCCACAGGGTCACAAAGAGCTCGATAAGACTAAAGGACTAAAGGACAGATAGGTAGGTATAGATACAGATATATAAATGATAGGTGGATACACAGATGATGGATTGATCTGTCTGGCAAAAGAAATTCTACGACTTTGGACTTAACGCTTGCCATAAGCTACTAACCTATAGATTTATTCTTCAGGTGGCTTCTAGAACACTTGGCAAAGAACCTGAATCAGTGCAGAGGTGAAGAAGAGAAGGCGATTTAGGCAACAAACGCCGGAGACCATCACTCCCTGGACCAAGAGTGGGTGGCACCTGAGCCCTGCGGCCAGCAGAGGTGAGGCCACAAAGTGAGCCGCAGGGAGAGGCGGAGACCGCGAGGCTGGGAGCCGAGGGGCTCCGGCTGCGGGGCGGACGCGGGGGGCGGAGCCGCGGGGCGGGCCGGGGCGGGGCGGGCGCGGCCGGGAGCCCAGGCGGCGCCGCAGCCCCAGCCGGGCGAACGGGCGCGCGCGAGTGGCGGGCTCCGCGCATCCCCGGCTCCCGCGCCGCGCGGCTGCCCACCCGCCCGGCGGCTCCGCGGCGGGCGGAGTCCGCGAGAGTTTGCCCCGGAGCTCGGGGGAACTTTCCAGCCGAAGCTCCGCTCCCGCGAAAGCACTACCTGCCGGCGCCCTCCGCTGCCCGCGCCGCTCGCGAGGTACCCGAGGGGATCGGCGCGCGGGGGAGCGGGGGTCCGGGATTGGGGGGGACCGAGATTTCGGGGGCCGAGATTGCAGGGCGCCGCTAGTTCCCTGCGGAGGAGGGAGGTCTGGGTGGGCGGGCAGTGCACCCTCACCTTTCCAGGTGCTTCACCTCTGCGGGGTCATCTTTTCTTTCTACCTCTAATCCCCCCCGCCCCCTTTGAGCCCACTCCCGCTCACTTTACTGACTGTGCTGCGGGGAAGGGGAACCCGGGAGATGAAGGGGGTGCGAAGACTTGGGGAGGGCTGGAGGAGGGGGAAGGATACCTCAACTTGGGAGCTACCTGTGCTGGATTCCTGGGCTCCGCGGGGCACCCTGCGACCCGGGGTTCTCGTGGAGCCCCCGCTCCGGGCCGAGACGCCAGAAGGAGAGGTCTCGAGTTTCTGCTGCCGGTTTATCCGGTCCTCCGGCGTGTTTGGCACCAAGATGAGCATCTCTGCTGGGGTGCCCCCTTTTTGAGTCTGTCCGAAACTCCAAGACCACGCAGAGACTCCTGCTGAGGCTGCTGGCCGACGGGTAGGGGGCGCCCTGGGGAGGGGGCTGGAAGTGGGCTGGGGGGAGTAGGAACTGCGCGGGGGTTTTGCTGCCCCAGCTGTCACTTTCACCCGCTCTCTCTTCTGCCCCGTTCCCACATCCTGCCTATCAGCGTGTCTGTTAGGAGGCTCGAGGCTGTCGTGTTTGATACCTGTCAGGAGTTATTTCCAACTAAGTTCACAGGAGTCGTGCTGGAGCGGCCGCGGGTCTTCCAGCTCTTTCTGCAGGTCCACCCCCAACTCCCTCCCTCCCCCAAACCGGTCCTGAAGAGCTCCCAGGGTCTTCAAAGGGTTAGGAAGGAAATCTTATAGAGCCTGCTCTCGTGTGCCTTTCCCTCCATTCTGTTCTCACGACCAAATCAAAACCCGGTGGGGCTTTCATAGGACTCTCCTTTAGCAGTTTTTCTAGTAATTAAGAGTATCATTTAGCAGTATGTATTTTTTAGTTTAATCTCAAACATTGCGTGAATCCCTCTGCATACAATTTTATCTGTGTTTGTCGCAATCCCATTGAGTTTAAAGGACAGGACGTGGGCTTCTTCTAGGCTGACATACATACAGTGTGAGTTGAGATTTATGTCTTCCTAGTTGGATGGCCTGGCACCTGCAGGTTCCAGGACATATTTATAATACCATATGCCTGGCTCCCAAATTGAGGATAAGGAGATTGTTACTGTTTTTCATGGGCATGGGTATCCTGGACTCCCAGATTTTATGATTGCTCACAGGGTTGTTATTTATCTATTTATTTATTTATTTTTAAGGGCTTCAAATCAGCATGAATCAGATATACAGAACAAAATTACAATTCTACCCCACGCATCCAAAAAAATACAATACCTGGGCATTGGTAGTTGACTCAACTGTTGAGGAAAAATTTAACTCCTCCCATCACAAAGACACATTTTGATCGAATATCTTGCATAAGAAATAGCACTCATTGAATGACTTGAGAAAACGAGGAGGATTTTCCTCTGGCCTCATGTGGTTTTTTATGTCTTTTATTATAGTAGCATCCTTCAGAAATGAACCTTGCAGAGAGTTGTTGGTGTGTATTGACTACAACACCATATTTTTTAATACAGAGGCTTGGTGACAGTCCAAAAACATAAATGTTTTAATCATTACCAACCATCTGTTCTCTCCCACTCACTTAAAGCCCAATGGTTTATTTTCACAGGTATCAAAACATACATCCTCATTTCATACATTCCCATGAATATCCCTAAAGCTACTATGGTATCTGATCTTGACCCAAGTTCAGCAACTGTTGTGTTTGGCTGATTACCCTGTAAGTTCCTCTCATTTTATTTTCAATGCGAGAAGAAATCAAAAAAGTTGTAAAGCCTTTGGCCAAGGCTGGTGTATACTCCAGTGAAATCTCATTGCTCATTTTTTTTTTCCCTCACCTTTTTGTTACCAGCGAGAAGCTGAGAATTAGTACAGCTTCAGGCCTCTCCTGATGACATTCTTTCCCTTTCTTCCTGGTCACAAGGGTAGCACTGGGGCTCTGAAGCAGTGCATTAAACAGCTCCATGACTCCTGAAAATTAGTGTGGTTTCCAGAAGAATATAACATCTTCCCAGGAAGAATTGTCAAAATGAGAGACTCAGGTAATATTCCAGACCCCAAATTAAGTAGACTTAGGATTATTTTCTGCACAAATATCAGGTATGCATAATATAGAGTATTGTATTGGATATGAATAAAATATCTGTCTACATAGTTTTCTTTAGATTTGTGTTAGGGGATCTGGATGAGTTTGTATATAATCAGCATATAGAATCACACCCTCAGTTTTGTTCATGTCCTCATTAAAGTAAAATTTGAGGTTTTGAGTCCCCCTACCCCCAATCCAGAAATGCTCTTCCGTTTGCTTTAGCTGGAACCGCATGTTAGGATATTTTTATTACTTAAAATCAAAGTTTCATAATAATAAAAATATTATTCCTTCAATGTGTTCAGAACATTGGGAATTTCTTTTTACTCAAATCTGGGTGTAATATCCCAAGGCACTTTCATATTTTTAAGGAAAAAGATATTGGTGGTCTTGCTCACATTTGCAAATAATTGATGCGTACTAGGAAGAATATCAGGAACCAAAGGAGGGTGGGATTTCTGCCCTCTTACCTGCTACACTACCCTGTACTGTCCTAGCCTTGAAAGCAGAAGACTCTCCTTACTTGCTCCCAGGATAGTCTTGAAAAGAATGAACCCAAACTATAGATGATTTGGAAAGTAAAGTTGCTTTTAAAAAATATGGTCTAATTTAGACCTTTGGAAAAACATAAGGCTGTGTTACATCTTATTTTTCTGTGTACTAAAAATGAATTATGGAGGGGGAATAGCTTCATCACATATCGTAAGCATTCTGAATTATTCATGTTAATAAGAAGAATAGAGGCAAAGATAATCCAAATCATGGTTATTTAAAAAGTCATTTGTGTTTGTCTTTGGAATGTATTGTATGTTTGACTTAAAAAAAGATATTCATTGTTACTGTGGGCAAGTTGCCTTCCTAATTACTTTGTTTGGTTTAGGTTAATTTTTAAATGAGTTTACATATCTCAAACACAAAAACTGATTTATGGGGTGGGGGGCATATGGGCAACTTGCTCAGAAACAAGCTGGGTGACAGAAATAAGCAAACCTGGTATGAAAACTTTGCAGTAAATTGTATATCACTCTCAGACAGGTAACCAAGGCTTGATTCCATACCTACTCAATGAATTTGTGTTAAGGATTAGACATTTTCCAGAAAAAGCCCTTCAATCAAAATTTGAGAAATTCATCCCCACTTTGTATGTAGCAGAGGTGATTACTATGTTTTCAGAAGATAATAGGTGCTTCGGAAAACCAACTAGAAATATTCTAATTTTTAAATCTCACCAAACTGAATTTTTTTAAGCCTGGAGTTATCCTAAAGCATACATGTGTGTATATGTTAAAGTAATACTCCAGTGCCTTAGTTTTATGCATATATTTCAAAAGCAAAGATAGCAAGTTGTCATCAGAATAAGGAATTTGGTCCATTTGCTCTCTGCACCTAGGCTCCAAATCAAAATTTTATCAAAAAGAAGCTGTCGAATATCTAATGTTACGGAGGACCTGGTTAGAGAAAAGTAGTTGAAGTTCAGCAAGACTGCCAATTTAACAGTTGTCTATTGTGTTTTTCAAAAGCTCCAGGGCAAAATTGGTTGTAGATGAAATAGTTACTTGGACAAGAAGTTGATTCACACCATAGCACTTGCTCTTAAACACCTTGTCTGAGGTCAGTGTTCAGTTGTGTATAGATTTTGTTGAATTGTTATCTCTGTGGACCATTACAATTTAAAAAAACCTCTATGGAGAAGGTTAAAGCTGCCAGAATATATGATTGGCTAGGCAGATAGATAAGATCGTTTTTATTCCGAGAATTCAAAGCAAAACATAAAACTGTGACTTTTACAGCAGTAAGCAGGATGGAACTGGAAAAGTAGCTGTCCCCTTCAGATTGGTGATTCTGTTCTCATAAAAAAATGTGCTGGCTCTATCAAGTGTAGGGGGGCTTCTTTTTTAGGAGGACATTTTTGTTTTTCATAAGATGACATTTTTTAGAAGACTTGATTGAGTACTTTAAAAAATACATTGTGGTTGGAAAGATAATTCACACCCACAGGATTTATTTTATATACATTTATTAAAGGAATCAGTTTCTTCTGAGCAGTGCCTAAGTCTTGGAATCAAAATTATGCATTTTGTAATAGAGCTGGAAAGGACCTTAAGAGCAATTTATTCCAGTGCCCTTATGTCACAGCTAAGGAGATGGGGGGGAGCTGCTGAAGGTCACCCTGGTGGTTAGTGGCAGAGCAGATACTGGAAACTGAACTCACTCCTCGTCCAGCTCCCTTGACTTAAGATTAGTAACTGAATGGGGGAGTTAACTCTTTCTGGCCATCAGGGTGTCAGCTGTACACAAGAGGACATGAAGTGGTCCAGAGGGACACACAGGAGGCTTATAGGTTTTCTGTCCTCCATCATTCACTGTGATTCACTGTGGACCATACTGTATTCTTCAACCCTATTATACTCTTGTCCTCTTCTTTAAAAAAAAAAATTACTGATTTATTTTTGGCTGTGCTAAGTCTTCATTGCTTCACGGGCTTTTCTCTAGTTGCAGAAAGTGGGGACAACTCTAGTTGTAGTGTGCAGGCTTCTCATTTCGGTAGCTTCTCTTATTGTGGAGTGCGGGCTCTAGGGTGAGAGGGCTTCAGCAGTTGTGACACATGGGATCAGTACTCATGGCTCCTGGGCTTTAACGTACCGGCTTAGCAGTCGTGATGCACAGGTTTACTTGCTCTGAGGCTTGTGGGATCTTCCTAGACCAGGGACTGAACCTGTGTCTCCTGCATTGGCAAATGGATTATTCAATGAGCCACCAGGGAAGCCCCATCTTCTTAATAACAGATATTTTGTGTCACCCCCTTGGTGTCTTGAAATGTAATTTATCAATAATATAATCACTGAATATATCTGTCATGAAAAGAAGCAATAAAATAAAAATAATTTGTAGTACAATGTGCATTTCTCTGTGCTAGAGTGTAAGGGTGACTTCACTGGAACACAGTAAAGAGGTCAGAAGCTTGCTTGTATGTTTATATAATGAATACATTTAGATTTAAGACAAATAAAAACATCAGAAGACCTTCTATACAGGGAGTATAGGAAAATGAAAAGAGAATAGACTAAAAGTAGCATTAGGATGATTATAAGTCAGACATTTGTATATGATAACAGAGAGAAGAAAATGATGGTAATTGTAGGGAAAATATGCCAAGTCAAGTTATAGACAGTCAGAATAGAGAAAATGGGGAAGTGTGATATTTTGCAAATGAGAGACTAAATATTATTAATACTGTTCCACCAAAATCCCCACACTGCTTTATGCGACATTTTCCCCTTGATGCTACTGTGAACTCTATGTCAAGGGACCCTGCAGACTACCCACCATATCATCAATAAAAACAAATATAATATTTCAACAATGGAAATTATTCACAGTGCTGATGCTGCCCTTTTCAGTTTATTTTCTATTAATATTGTAGCTGATTAATTCTAGATTTAGGAGAAAGATTATACAAAATGATTGAATTATTACTCACAGCAGCCTTTCTGTAAGCCACCAGGGTTTTGGTGGAAATTCTTTTCAAATGCTTAGTTATGATTATGTACCAGATTCTGCAAGTTCATATTCATTACAAATTTAGTTCAGGGGAACACTGCTTGTCACTAAGGAGTGTCCAACTCTTTGCAACATCATGGACTGTAGCTTGCCAGGCTCCTCTGTCCATGAAATTTCCAAGGCAGGAATACTGGAGTGGGTTGCCATTTCCTTCTTCATCGGCTCTTCGTGACCCAGGGAGCGAACCCAGGTCTCCTGCTTGGGAGATGGACTCTTTATCACTGAGCCACCTGGGAGGCAGCACTGCATGTTGTTTGAGATGTACTGTGTGCTTGGTCGCTCAGTTGTGTCCGACTTTTTGTGACCCCGTGGACTGTAGCCCACCAGGCTCCTCTGTCCAAGGGGATTCTCCAGGCAAGAATACTGGAGTGGGTTGCCATGCCCTCCTCCAGGGGATCTTCTCAACCCAGTGATCAAATCCAGGTCTCCTGCATTGCAGATGGATTTTTTACCACCTGAGTCACCAGGGAAGCACAAGAATACTGGAGTGGGTAGCCTATCCTTTCTCCAGGGGAACTTCTTCACCCAGGAATTGAACCAGGGTCTCCTGCATTGCTGGTGGATTCTTTACCAGCTGAACTACCAGGGGGGCTGTTGTTTGAGATATTTAGGGGAAATTCTTCATCAAAAAGTCCCTAAGAATGAACAGAACTCCGCTCCCTTAATGATGTGACAAACCTCAAATCCTTCCCAAAATATTCTCTAGGGGTAGTCTGGCCCTGATGAGAGTCACAGGGTTAGATAAGCAAGATTGTCAGGTTTAAAAAAAAAATTATTCATTTTTTATTAAAATATAGTTCATTTACAATGTTGTGTTAGTAATTCCTACAAGGGAAAAGAATCTGAAAAAGAGTAGATATAGATAAACAGGATTTTTATGATGGCATGGGTTATTTTTTATAGCCTCACCCAATCCTTACTTCTTTTAAGTGGGACCATCCTATTGTTTACTGGTCTCTGCCTTTAGTGGACCAGGATTACAAATTTCACTGCCCATCAAACTCAAGTTCATGTTCTGATCTTTTTCTCTCTCTCATCTTTATAAGTGTGTATGTTAGTTGCTCCATCATGTCCAACTCTTTGCAACCCCATGGACTATAGCTGACCAGGCTCCTCTGTCCATGGGATACTGGAGAGGGTAGCCATTCTCTTCACCAGAAGATCTTCACAACCCATTGGTCAAATTTGGGTCTCCTGCATTAGAGGCCGATTCTTTACCATCTGAGCCACCAGGGAACCCCCCAGATTTACTACTTCTTTGTTTCTCTTAGGAATCTGTCTTTTATTGGTGACTCTGAATGTCGACAAACTAATAAGCAAGCTGGATAATATTTGACTTCCCCCACGCCTTAACCTTATGTAAATGCATGTCTCCAGAAAGCATTGAAGGCTTTTGTATAGAGAGACAACGTATACATGCACACCTGTGTGTATATGCATGTATATGTATAGATGTACATGTTATATATGTATATGTACATGTATACATACAAAATTTCAGGCCCTGAAAAATAGGAAAAGGAGACATTATTTGATATTATATTTTTAATGGCCTTGAAACATACTTATGCAAGCAAAGAACTGTCCTGGTCCAGTATTGGAAGTTGCATCATAAAACATAGGGCTGTGAAGTATGTCCATAGCAGAAGCCAAAATTTGTTACAGATGCAAATAAACTGTTGTATTAGAATTTTTTGTATCACATTGGTTAAGTGTGTCCTTTGCTGGTATATGGGAGTTGGAGGTGGGGTTCATATGT
Source organism: Antilocapra americana (assembly GCA_007570785.1). Lineage (NCBI taxonomy): Eukaryota > Metazoa > Chordata > Mammalia > Artiodactyla > Antilocapridae > Antilocapra > Antilocapra americana. Next base: position 27,397,803 of record ML662445.1, read on the forward strand.
ACTGTGCGCTCAGTCATATCTGACGCTTTGTGACCCCATGGACTGTAGCCCACCAGGCTCCTCTGTGCATGGAATTTTTCCAGGCAAGAATACTGGAGTTGGGTTGCCATTTCCCCCTCCAGGGGAGCTTCCCAACCCAGGGATCAAACCCGAGTCGACTGCATTGGCAAGCGGATGCTTTACCACTGAGCTAGAGAGGAAGAGGTCTAGACAGTTCTGTTGTCTGTCTTAGATGTATTTTGTCTATGCACTGTTGCCACACTGAAAACACAGCAACATCTCTTCTTGTGTAATATATAGTAGTTGCAGAGAGACTAGAGACTTTTGAAGGTTGCCCACATATACAACTTATGAGAGAGTATGGGATCCCATAAGCAAGGAGGAAATTAAGAGTAGAACTCGAATTTTCTTACTTCTACTGGTTTGTTTACTAGACCATAATGTAAGACCTCTCTTGGGAACTGAGTTATTAGAAAATGTCATTTCAGTGTTAACTACTGCAAGCATCTTGAATTTGCCAAATTGTAAGGAAGATTTTTTTTCCCTTAAATTCTGTGGCGAGTTCCTCTAAGATGCCTTTTGTAACATTGTATGTCTTACTCTTTTTATTTATTCTTTTTAAAGAAAGAAAGTTTTTAATGCAAACTGTTTAACAGGTAAGATTGAAATCACAGTATGTGTGTATGTGAGTGTGAATAACCAGTTGCTTTGACACAATCACAAGAGTCTTTACATAGAAGGGCGTGTTTTACCCAATCAAGAGCAGCAGCTTTTGCTACAAAAGGGGTGAGGGAATTGTACAAAACACAATTTGATCTATGATTATTTTGCCGTATAGTGTTCATTCTTACTGGAAACTTCTTGGTCAATTGAATAGCTCAACATTCAAACTCATACTGACCTCTAACTCATTCTGATCTCCTTTTGTTACAGTTTCTAATAAGAATCTACTGTTGCAGTGGGATTTGATGGAAGATGAAATTGAGGGGGTTGGATTGTGGCAGTGATAAGAAAAATAAGGAGCTCCTTTCATTTAAGCAACACAAAGATCCTTATAGACAGTGCAATTTTATTGGAATATCCACCTTTTCTTAGTGTGCTTTTTACTCTTGCACAGAACGGAGGCAAAGATTGTGAAAGTAAAGCCCTTCCTCCTCTTTGTACCTGTAATAGTGCCACACAAGAGAAAACCTTCTTTTTTCAGAACAGATAGAACACATTCCAATCATAGTGTCTCCTTTTACCTTAGGACCTCAATACTCCCCTAAACTGAAATCTAAAACACTAAAGAATCTAGTTGTTAAGAGAAACACACCCAGTTAGTGTAGTCATGTAGTAAAAGAAATTTTCAGGGTACACATGAAAATGGGAAAGACAACTCTTCCACTCCAAATGAAGAACGTTACACTTACTATTGCATTAGTTTCAGATGTTCAACACTCACTTAGCTTGTCTTTTTTGTAACCAATAGGATTAAGCTGTGACTCAAAGTTAGATACAAAGATTTAGATAAAATGATGACATTGATCATATACTTAGAAAAGTGATTTCAAAATTAAAATGTAAGCATAAGTTTTTAGAAATATATCTAAATAAGTTTGATTTTTCCACAGTACTCTTGAAGAGTAGAGTAGTATAAGGGTAGTTTTCTCTCTCTCCGATGCCCCAAATCAGTTTTCTCAATGCAGTAATAAGTATAATGTTCTTCATCTGAACTGGCAAAGTTGTCTTTCCCATTTTCATGTGTATCCTGAAAATTTATTTTACTACGTGACTCTACTAACCAGATGTATTTCTTTTAATAACTAGATTCTTTAGTATTTTAGATTTCAAGTATGTTTAGATGTTAGTGACATTATTGGGCTAAAAGCAGTAACTACCGATGTTATTCTAGTGTTAAATATTAGAAGTATTTTGCCTTCTAATATTTGTACTTTACTTGTGATTAGGAATTTTTACCATCAGAGAATGAGATTCTCTTTTGTGACTTTGGTATAGCTAGCTAGCTTTCACTTGCTAAATGTATATATGTATATTTCTATATGTGTATATATATATATATATGTGCACATATGTATATATATATATATGTGTGTGTGTTGCTTGCTAAAATGTCTAGAAAATCATATTTTCAGATTTTGCAGATCAGGAAATTATGACAGCATTTAGAATAGAAATGGATTTGCAAATGACTGAAGTCTCGAGTAGCAGAGGTTGTCCATCTAGTACCTTAGAAGTTTGATTCACCTTTAGTTTTCTCAACATGTAAATATCACATGCTTTCCAATAAGATTCCTTGAAATTGCTGGCATATATTTTATTCAGAGCACTCTACAAAACCTGATTATGGCTCTGAAAGTCCCTCTAAATTCTCCACTTATAGATCCAGCTCTGTACTTTGTATTTCTTCCTGTCCATCTTAAACATCAAATGAAACATGTCAGAATCAACCTTGTGGTCTCTGCCCATCTTACCTCAACCTCCGGGATTCCCCAGCTCCCAGTCTGGACTCTGTCTTTGACGTCCCCTCTCCATCCCCTCCATATCAAAGCCCTCACCCATCATCAGTTGTTTCCCCCAAAAGATGTTGCATACCTTCCTTGCTTCCTCACCCAAGGCTCAGCTTGCCCCATTCATTGTGTGGAGAGCTACAGGGCTTTTATAACTGGTGCCCTGGCATCCATATTGCTGCCCCTCCAGACCCATCCTCCAGTAACATGAGAGGAGTATTTCAAGATGCAAATATGATAACTGTCCCCACTTCAGCTACACATGCCACCTAAATGGATTGCCATTGCTTTAAGATAAAGACCAAAACTGTGCTCCTCTAGTTTCATGTCAGTATCTCCACTCCTTCCTTCTACTTCAGCTGCTTGTCTTTATTCCAGTTGCTCTGAGTCTCTCTGCTCTCTCCCATTCTCACATCTGTAAACCCAGGTACCCAAACATTGCCTACATCACCCTTGGTTGACTCAGACATCAACCCAAATGGCACTTCCTCAGGTGATCCTTGTTAATGTCCTAGACTGAGTCAAACCCCCTTATAATATACACAGATACACCTATGTATTTATTTGCATACATATATCCATATTTATATATCCATATAGTATCCATATTTATAGATCCATATATATAAGTATGGATTTATTTATCTATATATATGCTTATCAATATTTATTTATAAATATGGATATATATTTATGTATCCAGGTGGCTCAGTTGTAAAGAATCCACCTGCCAATGCAGGAGATGTGGGTTTGATCCCTGGGTCAAGATGATGATCCCATGGAGAAGGAAATGGCAACCCACTCCATATTCTTGCCTGGAAAATTCCAGAAACAGAGGAGCCTGGAAGGCTGCCGTCCATGGAGTCACAAAGAGTTGGATCCGACTGAGCGACTGAGTTCACAAGCACATCCCTCATCTCAGCTAGTTGCAAATTCACATTTATTTGTGAAACTGTTTAATTCATCCCTAAGGGAGGGACCTGTCTAGTTATCTGAGTCCTTATATTCCTGGAAAATAATGGCAGTGCTCACTCAGTGGAAGTACAATAAGTCTTTGTTGAGTAAATGTTAGCTGGGCATCCTGTCTTTAACCCCCACTGTGCACATACATACACAAATACTACAGACAAGCACACACCTCACACCCACCCACACATTCTAAGATAAATGCATAAATAAATAATTTGAAGGCTACAAGGCCCCATATTTTACTTTTGTTGTGACCTCTTCAAATATCTCACTCTTCTTAAGTTTCTCTTTCCTCTCAGTGATTCATTCAGAGGTAACTTCATTAGTGCTTCATTTGCTTATAAAATGAGGTTGGTCTATTGAATTTTTTACCAAAAAAAAAGGCCAGGCATTTCTTTACATTATTTCCCTTGATAAATTCAGGAATTGTAAAAGGCTTTACTGTATGGGGGATTTATGCTGTGCTGTTTGTGCATATTTTGGCATTAGTCAGTAATCTAAGATTGTACCACATTGGAGAAAAGAAAAAGAAAATCCTTTGGCGTTTTCCTATCTATATGATTTCCATGTGGAAATAAACAAAATGAAGCGGAACAAAGATTAAAATAATAAATAGATGAATTTGAAAGAACAACATAAAAATCTATGTTGTAAAAGTCTGAAGTTTTAAGAATTGCACAAAAGCTTCGAACTGTGGCAAAACTAGTTAAGGAAGATGCCTATCATACTGCCTGGCACCTACTGTGTTCTGGGTACTATTCTAATTGTTTGTGCCTCAATTCAAATCACTGCATTAAAATTGAATTAGTCATATTTTTATGTAAAGGCGTCTTGGTTGATCTACTTGGAGGAGTATCTGTTAAGCCTGGGATATTTTGTCCCCCCAAAACAAGGAATTGCTCAAAACCTGGTAGCACACATCAGATGGACATAAGAGCAAGGTTTTAGGGGTACCCACTGGCCCAACTTGCGTATCATTTGAAGATGAAAGGTATTAATGTATATTATGGATTTAGAGCACAGTGAATAAGAATCCATGAGCCCATAGTGTATGAGGATTCGTTAAATAGAAGGAAAAGCTGTTTGTTGAAGAGTAAAAGCAAGTGATTACAATAAAGGCTAAAACTATAAGTCACTTTCTGCAACTACTATTACAAGAATAATCAAAGGATAATCCACCCCTGGGTGAATGGTTGATGGGGACAGGATGGTCACACTAACTCTACATGTCAGCCCTCAGATTGCTTATTAAATACAAGGAGGCGAAAGTCATTTTATAGGATGATAGCAAGCAGACACCTTCTTATCCAAGGGATCACACTTGATGTCACCAAGAGTGACAAATGGATGTCATTTATCTCTTGATAGAATATACACATGAAGCAGGACAGTTCTTTCTGAATTTATTTGGCCAGAAGTGATTCTCCTGAATCTAACCTTAAGGAAACGATCAGACAAATCCTAATTGGTAGATATTCTTCAATACAACTGACCTGGACACTTTGAAAAGGTCAGCATCACTGAAAATGACCCGGGAAAACTGTTCAGTATTGAAAGAGACTAGAAGAAAGGGCAGGCTTCCAAGGTGGCTCAGTGATAAAAAAAAAAAAAATCTGTCTGCCAATGTAGGAGATGCAAGAGACATCAATTCCATCATTAGGTCAGGAAGATACCCTGGAGGAGGGAATGGTAACCCATTCCTGTATTGCCTAGGAAATCCCATGAACAGAGGAGCCAGGCAGCTGCAGTCCGTGGGGTTGCAAAGAGTTGGACAAGCCTGAGCATGCACACACATTTCTGAAGAAATGGCAACTAATGGCAAGATACCCTTCATGATTAGATTCTGAATAAGAACAAAATAACTGTAGAGGATGTATTAGGCCAATTGGAAGGAATCTAGATTTGGTTTGTAGATCATATGTAGTATTATACTCATGTTAAACCCTGTAATCCCATTGGGATCATGTTGGAGAATGTGTTTTGGGAGAGAAGATATACTTTAAAGTACTCAGCGATGAAATTTCATGGTCTCTGCCATTTTTTTTCACATGATTTGGTAAAAACTTCTTAATATGGGAAAGAAAAAAGATGTGGCAAATATTAAAAATTATTTAATCAAGTTAAAGATTGTACGATATTACTGCTAATTTTCCATAGATGGTTTTCAAAATAAAAATTGGGGAAACTATTCTGTGATTTTTAACTATCCAGCAGATGCAGTTGTTGTCGCGTTGTGTTGAAGTGAGTTAGCATGGGTGAAAGCAGTTTCATTGATCAGTCAAGTGTCCTCTTCAAAGTACCTAAATAGGAGGAGCAAGGAACCATGGCTGCTGTGCTCTCGCTCTGCAGTGGGCTAGGGAAGAGAAAGTGTACGCGTTTCCCAGCGGCTCTCTTCTGCCTCACAAATCCCGGGACTCGTGCAGTGCTGTGGAGAAGTTGTTCACAATATGAACAGGTAACCAGCAATGAGGACCTGCCTATTCCCATGGAAAATCCTTATAAGGAGCCTCTGAAAAAATGTATCTTGTGTGAAAAACGTGTAGATTATAAGAATGTACAGCTTTTATCCCAGTTTATTTCTCCATTTACTGGATGCATTTATGGAAGGCACATAACAGATCTTTGTGGGAAGAAACAAAAAGAAATCACAAAAGCAATTAAGAGAGCTCAAATATTGGGGTTTATGCCAGTTACATACAAGGATCCTGCCTATCTCAAAGACCCTAAAGTTTGTAACATCAAATATAGGGAGTAAATTATATAAAGTTATCATCAATAAATGTATTTTGCAATAAAAAAAAACAAAGTACCTAAATATCTTCATTCAGCATTCTATAATTACCCATAATTTATATTTACACACTTAAGAAAAAGCTATCCTTAAAAAATATATTGTGGCAATATAGGAGATGGTACGGAATAGGATATGATCAGTAACTACTAGATAAAGTAGTATTTTTTTCCATATTTCAGTTAGATATGAGAAGTTTTCAAAATGTGAAATCTTAAGGAGTAATTGGGCAACTTGGTAACATGTTTTTTTCTTCTTCCATGTTTTTGCTTATCATTTCATGCTTGCCTGTAAAACGGAGTGTGAGATTATTGGTGACTTTCATTGAAAGATCCACAACAGAGCAGAATGCAGTGTGCAGTATAGAATAGATCTGGCCAAGGCCCAAGTGGGATTTGGGATCCAGTTTAATTCTCAACTGTACATCGTCTAGAAGGCAGACCAGCACTATTAGTGTTTGCGTATTATAAACAGGTACTTAAAGTCCAATTTTTTGCACGCGTGCCCAGTCATGTCTGACTCTTTGTGATTGCATGGACTATATACCCAGCCAGACTCCTTTGTCCATGAGATTTTCCCAGCAGGAATACTGGAGTGGATTGCCATTTTCTCCTCCCGGGAATCTTCCCATCCAGGGATAGAACCCATGTCTTCTGCATCTCCTACATTGACAGGCAAATTATTTACCACTGAGTCACCTGGGAATATCAAAGCCCAATATTGTAGATTTACAAGTATCAGAAAACAGAGCTCTCTCTTTAGTCAAAAGTGAGAGTCAGTTCTGTATGAAGCACAAAGTAAGATGTTAAGTTATTTAAAAGTTACAGAATGTGTAATAAAAAAATATCTTTTCAGAAAAGTTTCAACTTGAAGGTAAATATTCAATATATTACTATAATTTAAGTATATGATGTAGTATTTCAAGTCAGCTTCCTGTAAGAATGCTTTTCTGATAACATTTAGATTCAGAATAAGTGGAATAGTAAGTCTTGACATATGATGGAAAAAGAACTTTTAGATCTTCTTGTATCTTAAAATAAACCAAAGGTAAAACTATTAATAGAGCTCTTTTCTGTTATATTTCATTTGTGTCTGTGTGATCTCAGTTTTCAGTCATGTCCAACTCTTTGCGACCCCATGGACCCCTGCTAGGCTCCTCAGTCCATGGAATTTCCCAGGCAAGAATGCTGGAGTGGGTTGCCATTCCTTTTTCCAGGGAATGGACCCAGGGATCGAACCTGCATTGGCAGGTGAATTCTTTACCTCTGAGCCACAAAAGTACCCTTTGATATGCTAGTCATAAATTATTATAAATTCTAACAAGCAGAAGAGATATGAGTTTTTGAAAAATCTTTAAGAATCAGTTTCTTGATACTTCCAGTTTATAGTGGCTAGAGGCTAAATTTCACTATGATAAGCAATTAAACTTCAGCTTCTATTAAGACAGAGAATTAGGTTAAACTTGGAATTGTTTTTAATAAGGGAAAAATAGTAAATTATTTTGGAGAGAGAGTTGATTCTTAAAAGTCTGGATTGTTTTCAAATAAAGGTAATAATAGCTTTAGTTATTATACCATTGACCTCCCCACTCACTCCCCCCTCCACTGCCCGCCACCCCCCACTCCAAGCTACTCATATACATTTTAGTAGTAAGGCAGTGAATACACATCCTGCTGTAAGGGGGACACATTTTTAAGACTTGAGGGCTGAGTGTAACTGAATTTTGTGATCTCATTAAACTATTAATATATGTTATTTCATATTTTTTTAAAAGTTCTAAGACCATGAACAATGTGAGTTAAAAGTTGTTTGAATTTACAGCAATAGGAGAAGCAAACTTCCACAAAGAATTTGGCTTTAAAAGCCAACAGCTATGTGAACAATTTGTTAGGTAATTATTAGCTGGAAGCTATTTGTACTCTGAGTTTATTGAATATACACATATGATAATAAGAATTTGCACAAATAGAACCTTTTGATAATAAATCCACGTGAGAGATCGTGCCTTGGGGGAGTAATTCTAGATATTATAAGCGTTTTGAATTCTCTGCACATGGAATGCAGGACTCTTGCCCAAGTATGTAACTATTTTTCTTTCATGATGCTTAACAGGTCATTTTACCTAAAGTCTCGGGAAGGATCAGTGTAACAAACAATGGAAAATGGTGTTGTTCTATTTGTATATAATCCAAGCATTGCAATTACAGAGGAAATAACAAAGTAGAGCTCTATAACTTGTCACCAGTGGTGTGCTAAACTACACTCAAAAATCACAGTTATCAGAAATAAATAAAAACCTAATCATTACCTGAGAAGTCTTCTTGGCATTTTGTATTGGAATTCCTGATTGTTTGCTTTTGTGGTATCTACTCAGCTGCTTAGAAAAAGTACTTTAGCAGTAAAATAAAATATAGAAGAGATGCATTCTTTTTATGAACCTTGTACATTTATAACACTTCATGGAACTGTATACCCCTCCATCAGTTTTACTGTATGTTCACAAAATAAAAATACAATGAAGGATCCTTCCAATTCCCTTTCCTCATTTAAGATTTTTTGTTACATTTTTATTCTTATGCAGTTATTTCATACTTTTATATTTAAATTGAATGAATCAGTGCTCAGAATCAGTCCTTTCATGGCTGTTTTCTTTCCTGAGTTATTTTGATTTATCTTGTGGATTGCTAGATTTAATTATCAAGGAGTTTATTCTAGGGGACTCATGTATACTCAGTTCAGTTCAGTCGCTCAGTCGTGTCCGATTCTTTGTGATCCCATGAATCGCAGCACGCCAGGCCTCCCTGTCCATCAACAACTCCTGACAGTCTACCCAAACCCATGTTCATCAAGTTGGTGAAGCCATCCAGCCATCTCATCCTCTGTCGTCCCCTTCTCCTCCTGCCCCAAGTCCTTCCCAGCATCAGGGTCTTTTCCAGTGAGTCAGTTCTTCACATGAGGTGGCCAAAGTATTGGTGTTTCAGCTTCAACATGAGTTCTTCAAATGAACACCCAGGACTGATCTCCTTTAGGATGGACTGGTTGGATCTTCTTGCAGTCCAAGGGACTCTCAAGAGTCTTCTCCAACACCACAGTTCAAAAGCATCGATTCTTCGGCGCTCAGCTTTCTTCACCTTCCAACTCTCACATCCATACATGACTTACTGGAAAAACCATAGCCTTGACTAGATGGACCTTTGCTAGCAAAGTAATGTCTCTGCTTTTCAATATACTATCTAGGTTGGACATAACATTCCTTCCAAGGAGTAAGCATCTTTTAATTTCATGGCTACAATCACCATCTGCAGTGATTTTGGAGCCCCCCAAAATAAAATCTGACAGTTTCCATTGTTTCCCCATCTGTTTCCCATGAAGTGATGGGACCAGATGCCATGATCTTAGTTTTCTGAATGTTGAGCTTTAAGCCAATTTTTTCACTCTCCTCTTTCACTTTCATCAAGAGGCTTTTTAGTTCCTCTTCACTTCTCCCAGCAATCTTGATTCCCGCTTGTGCTTCTTCCAGCCCAGCGTTCTCATGATGTACTCTGCATATAGTTAAATAAGCAGGGTGACAATATACAGCCTTGATGTACTCCTTTTCATATTTGGAACCAGTCTGTTGTTCCATGTCCATTTCTAACTGTTGCTACCTGACCTGCATACAGGTTTCACAAGAGAGAATGGGAAAGACTACAAATCTCTTGAAGAAAATTAGAGATACTAAGGGAACATTTCATGCAAAGATGGGCACAATAAAGGACAGAAATGGTATGGACCTAACAGAAACAGAAGCTATTAAGAAGAGGTGGCAAGAATGCACAGAAGAGCTGTACAAAAAAGGTCTTTACGACCCAGATAATCACGACGTTGTGATCACTCACCTAGAGCCAGACATCCTGGAATGTGAAGTCAAGTGGGCCTTAGAAAGCATCACTACGAACAAAGCTAGTGGAGGTGATTGAATTTTGTTGAGCTGTTTCAAATTCTGAAAGATGATATTGTGAAAGTGCTGCACTCAATATCCCAGCCAATTTGGAAAACTCAGCAGTGGCCACAGGACTGGAAAAGGTCAGTTTTCATTCCAATCCCAAAGAAAGGCAATGCCAAAGAATGCTCAAACTACTGCACAATTCCACTCATCTCACACGCTAGTAAAGTAATGCTCAAAATTCTCCAAGCCAGGCTTCAGCAATATGTGAACTTCCCGATGTTCCAGCTGGTTTTAGAAAAGGCAGAGGAACCAGAGATCAAATTGCCAACATCTGCTGGATCATCAAAAAAGCAAATGAGTTCTAGAAAAACATGTGTAATATACATCCTGAACTTTTGTCTGCCTGATCCTCATTCCTCACCCTCTTTACCCTTGCCCACTTCTGATGTCTGTAGTCCACAAGTAATTTTCTGGTTTGCTTTTCATGTTTCAAGAGGGCCAGCAGTGTGGATTGGTAAGAGATGGTGGAGTGGGCAGACTGCAGTTCCATTGTGTGTCTTGCCTAAAATACTCTCTCGCAACATACTTGTTCCAGTTGACTATGTTTCTGGGAATCTATTTTTGGGACTCCAGAAATAGATATCTGGAAATATTATTCCAGATAATAAAATATCTTTCTATTTTATTCTTTTGACCAATTTTTCTGTTTTTTCACCAATACCACACTATCTCGATTACTGTATATTAAGTCTTGAGGTGGGTAATGTCACAATTGTCCAGCTTTATTTTTCTCCTTCATTATTGTGTTTATTATTCTAAATCTTTTGCCTCTTCATACAAACTTTGGAATAAGTTTGTTGATATCCACAATAAAATAACTTGCTGAGATTTTCATTGGGATTGCATTATTCTATAGACAAGTTGGGAAGAACTGACATCTTAGGAATGTTGAGTTTTCCTATGTGTGAACATGGAATATCTCTCCATATATTTAGTTATTTGTTTTCTTTCATCAGAATTTTGCAGTTTTCTTCATATGTATCTTGGATATCTTTTGTTAGATTTGTATCCAAGTGTTTAATTGAGGAGTGCTCACTAACTCAATGGACATGAATTTGAGCAAATTCCAGAAGATAATGAAGGACAGGGAAACCTAACATGCTACGGTCCATGGGGCCACAAAGAATCAGACAAGACTTAGCAACTGAACAACAACAATAGAAAATATAAATTGTGGACTTCCCAGGTGGTGTTAGTGGTAAAGTATCTGTCTGCCAATGCAGAAGACATAAGATATGCCAGTTTTATCCCTAGATCAGGAAGATCCCCTGGAGGAGGAAACAGCACCCCACTCTAGATTCTTGCCAGGACAACCCCATGGATAGAGGAGCCTGGCAGGCTACAATCCATGGGGTAACAAGGAGTCAGACACGATTGAGTGTCTGAGCAAATATAAATTGTGTTCTGGCTTTTAATTTCAAATTCTACTTTTTCATTGTCGATATATAGTCAAGCAGTTGACTTTTACAAATAATCTTGTTTCCAGTGACCTTGCTATAATCACTTATTAGTTCCACGAGTATTTTGGCAGTTCTTTCAGATTTTCTACATACACAATCATGTCATCTATAAGCAATAATGATTTTATTTCTTCCTTCCTAATTTGTATACCATGTATGCCCTTTTCTTATTTTTCTGCATTAATCAGAACTTTGAGTATGATGTTGAAATGCAGTGGTGAAAGGAGACATCCTTGCCTTGTTCCTTATCTTACTGAGAAAGCTTCAGGTTTCTCATTCATGTTAGCCATAGGTCTTTTGTATCTTTCTTTATCAAGTTGAGGAAGTTCTTTATTCCTACTTTATTGATAGTTTTTATCATGAAAGAGTGTTGGAGCTTGTCCGGTGCTTTTTCTGCTTCTGTAGATATGCTCATGTGATATTTCTTTTTTCATCTGTTTATGTGATGAGTTACATTAATTGAGTTGTTGAATCAGCCTTGTATGCATGGGATAAATCCACTTGTCATGACATATATTGATATATATCCACATGTATTTAAAAAGATGTATTCTTTTAATACATCGTTGGATTTGACTTCCTACTGTTTTATTGAATATTTTTACATCTACATTCATGAGAGATATCGATCGGTAATTTTTTTTATACTGGCTTTGTTTGGTATCACTGTAGTACTAGCCTCAATGGCAGAGTTAGAGATTGTTCTCTCTGCTTCTATCTTTTGAAAGAAAATGTAGAGAAGTGGTATGATTTCTTTCTTTAATGTTTGGTAGAATTCACCAGTGAACCCATCTGAACCTGCTACTTTCTGTTTTGTAAGGCTACTACTTATTGATGCAGTTTCTTTGGTGGATGTATACCCAACCTATTCACATTATCGTGTCTTGTGTGAATTTTGGCAGATTGTATTTTTCAAGGCATTGGCCCATTTCATCTAAATTATCAAATTTGTAGACATATAGTTGTTCCTAACATTCCTTTATTATCCTTGGAATTTCCATGGGAGAGGTCCTGATGTCCTCTCTTTCATTTCTAATAATAGTAATATGTATTCTCTTCCTTTTTGTCTTAATTAATCTGGCTAGAGATTACTGATTTTATTGGTCATTTCAAAGAAACAGCTGTGGTTTTGCTGATGCTCTGCTGATTTCTTGTTTTCAAATTCAGTGATTTTCATTTTTATTTTTTATTATTTCTGTTCTTCTGCTTACTTTGGAAATTATTTGTTATTTTTCTAGTTTCCTAAGGCAGGAGTTTAAACAATTGATTTTAGATAAAATATGCATTAAATGCTATAAATTTCCCTCATCTTATAAATTTTGGTGTTATGTTTTCACTTTTAATTCAGAATAATTTTGAATTACTCTTGAGATTTCTTGGTCAATACATATTTTATTTAGAGGTGTGATATTTAATCTCCAAGTATTTCAGGATTTTTCCATGTATCTTTCTCTTATTGGTTTCTGATTTAATTCTATTCTGATCTGACAGCAGATATTTTATTTTATGATTTCTAGTCTTTTAAACTTTTTAATATCTGTTTTATGGTGGAATGTGATCTATATTGGTGAATGTTCTGTGTGAATTTGAGAAGACTGTATTTTTGTCGCTATTAGATAAAATAGTGTAGAAGTCCATTATATCCAGTTGACTGATGGTATTATAGAATTCAACTGAGTGAGTGAGTCAGTGAAAGTCGCTCAGTTGTGTCCGACTCTTTGTGACCCCATGGACTATATGGTCCATGGAATTCTCCTGGCCAGAATACTGGAGTGGGTAGCCTTTCCCTTCTCCAGGGGATCTTCCCAACCCAGGTATTGAACCCAAGTCTCTGGCATTGCAGGCAGATTCTTCACCAGCTGAGACACAAGGGAAGCCCAGAGTTCAATTGTGTCTTACTAATTTCCTGCCTGCTAGATCTGTCCATTTCTAATAGAGGAGTATTAAGGTCTCCAACTATAAAATGGATTCATCTGTTTTTCCTTGTAATTCCATCAGACATTTGCATTAAGAATTATGTCTTCTTAGATAACTGACCCCTTTATTATTATGTAAGATTCCTGTCTATCTCTGATAACTTTCCTTATTATGAGGTTAGGAACAACCTAACTGAATCCTCTGCTTAAGATTCCACAAGGCTGCAGTCAAGCAGTTGGCTCTGCCATGTTTTTCATCTGAAGCCTGAGGTTTTCTTTCAGGCCCATTGAGTTTATGGACAGAATTCTGTTCATTACAGCAATTGGTCTGAGAGCCTCAGCTCCTAGAGACCATCCCTCTCCAAAGGAAATTCACAGCTAGCTTTTTGCTTCTTCAGGGCAAGTAGGGGAGTATCTCTCTCTAACTTTACCGAAGTTCTGAATCCTCTTTTAAGGAGGTCACCTGATCAAGTCAGGCCCGCCTAGGATGCTTTTATTTTTGTTAACTTTTTCTTTGTGTACAACAGATGATTTGATATACCTGTTGTGAGATGGTTACCACAGTCACATTAATTCGCATGTCCATGATCTCACATAGTTAATTTGTGTGTGTGTGGTGAGACTGCTAAGACACACTGTCTTTGTAAATTTCAAGTAAACAATACAATATTATTAATTATAGTCACCATGCACTATTCATCTTACAAGTGTGACCAGCAGCTCTTCACTTCTCCAGCTCCCTAGCCCTTGGTCGCCACCATTCTATTTTCATTCTCATCCTCTGTCTCTCTCTAGACTCCACGTGTAAGTGAGATCATCCTGTATTTGACTTTCTCTGTCTGGCTTATTTCACTTAGCATGACATCCTCCAAGTTCATCTACATTATAGCAAATGGCAGGATTTCCTTCTTTTCTTGACTGAAGTAATCTCTTGTTTAATTAACTCAAACACAATTGATTAAGGACATTAATTCTGCAATGTTTGTTACCTTTTTCATATGCTATTCATTAAAATCAAATTGCCCGTCTTATTTGCACTAAAGAGGAGGGGATTTTGCAGAACCAGACCAATCTTAGAAATTGATCTGCCCCAAAATCATGACCTGCATATTTAATTTCCTATCTAGTGCCTTTAATTTCCTACCTATCTAGACGCAAGGGTAGAACTTGGGCCTCCTGTATTGCAGGCAGATTCTTTACTGAGTCACTGTCAGAGTTACAGGTGATTAAAAAAGTGGTCAAGAGGTAGATCAGAAAGGGCCTTTTTAGTTATTACACTTGACCCTTGAACAACAATATGGGGGTTAGGAGTGCCAACCTTTGCACAATTAATTTCCTATCTAGTACCTTGGTTTTATCATAAATACCTAAAATTCAACATGATTGAATCTAAGCTTCTTTGAAGATTTCCCCTATCACAAGTGTCACTTCAAAAGTTAATTTGAAGTTTTTCCATTTCTTTCTATCTCTACTGCTATTATCCTGATCCAAATCATCATTATCCATATTTGTAGACTGAAACAGCCCCATTCCTGGCTGATTAATTTCTCAGTTCATTACTCATATAGCAGCAAAAGTGATCCTAAGACATAGATCCAATCTTTTCTCTCCACTGATTATAAAAAGTCTATCATTATCTGTTGCTTTTTAGAATTGCCCTTATGAACTAGGTAGGACCTTACCTATCTTTCCAAGCTCATCTTAGACTGCTTTCCTTCTATTCATCAAGCTTGAGGCATACTGTCTTCTTTTAGTTCCTAAGATATGCTAAGTCCTTTTCTCTTTCAAAGTATTTTCACATGGGATTCACTCTGTGGAGAATTCTCTCCATTTACTACCACATCTTTGCACACGACTATGTCCTTCTTGTTGTTGGAAGAGGTTCTTTGCTATGACCAGTGCATTCTCTTGGCAAAACTCTATTGCCCTTTGCCCTGCTACGTTCTGTACTCCAAGGCCAATTTTGCCTGTTACTCCAGATATTTCTTGACTTCCTACTTTTGCATTCCAGTCTGCTATAATGAAAAGGACATCTTTTTGGGGTGTTAGTTCTAGAAGGTCTTATAGGTCTTCATAGAACTGTTCGACTTCAGCTTCTTCAGCATTACTGATCAGGGCATAGACTTGGATTACCATGATGTTGAATGGTTTGCCTTGGAAACAGAGATCATTCTGTCATTTTTGAGATTGCATCCAAGTACTGCATTTCAAACTCTTCTGAAATTGATGGATGTAGAGATGAGTGTGGAGTGCTCAGGAATCAGTAGATAGAAGGCTTTACATTGGGGAACAACAGAAAATGAGGTTTCAAAACTATGTTTACCAACATAAGTAGAGTCTAGTAGGTAGATTTTCCAAGACAGGTTATTACACAATATTGAACATAGTTCCCTGTGCCAAATAGTAAGTCCTTGTTGGTTATCTATTTTATATATACTAGTGTGTGTATTTTAAGCAGAAGAAAACATTGAATAAGCAATATTTAAGAAAGAATGAGGCAGCATTATTTCTATTGAATTGAAGAAATTATTGGTGATAAGTTATTATCCAGAAGTCCTTGTATCATTTATGTAACACATATTTATACACCATTAACTGTGTCTAAGGCAGTGCATTTGGCATGAGAGTACCGTGAATTTCACTTTAAAGTTGAGTCCTAAAGAGCAGAGACCATCTTGAGATTGGTGAGGGTCTGAAAGAGAAAGAAGAGAATGTTCATGTGCCCAGGGACAAAAGAGAATACAGTTAGTTCTTACAAAATTAAATAGTTTAGCCTGCAGCTTGAGAGTAGAATTTGAGTAGAGGTGTGAAAAGTGTTCAGTCACTCAGTCATGTACAACTCTTTGAAGCCTCATGGACTGTAGCCCGCCAGGCTCCTCTGTCCATGGGATTTCCCAGGCAAGAATACTAGAGTGGGTTGCTATTCCCTTCTCCAGGAGCTCTTCCAGATGCAAGGGTAGTACCTGGGCCTCCTGTATTGCAGGCAGATTCTTTACTGAGTCACTGTCAGAGTTACAAGTGATTAAAAAAGTGGTCAAGAGGTAGATCAGAAAGGGCCTTTTTAGTTATTACACTTGACCCTTGAACAACAATATGGGGGTAAGGAGTGCCAACCCTTGCACAATCAAAAATCTGCATATTGGTATCTCAGCCTCAAAAATAAAGGAATTGATAAATTCCTCACCCAAGGGCAGAAAGCTGGAGCCATATGGGCAGAATCAGGATGCAAATCCTACTTTTTCTGATTTTACATGTTGTGATTTTTAATCAAACACAATTATTCCCCTGAAGTTTATTAATTAAGATCTATAGAATGAAAATACATGTACTACATTTATTTTTTAAAAAAGCTCTGTGTGCAAATGGACCTGTGCAGTTCAAACCTGTGTTGTTCACGGATCAATTGTATAAGAAATTTGGGCCTCTTGAAACTTTGAGAATGAGGACAATGTACAGTCAGTATTTAGAAAAAGGGATGAGAACAGGTGAGTTATTAGAACTAAAAACATGGATTAAGCTTTTATCTTTGCAGAAACTTGATCATTTCATGAGAGATGGAGAAGAGAAAAGAGAGTAGAACTCCAAAGAAAGAAAAAGGGACATGGGTGAGGTCATTAAAGGCTGAACAATCAAAGATCACCATAGAAGCCAGGGATATGAGACCTTTCAGAATCGTCAACAGATCATGTCATGACAAGGTCCGGAACTCAGAGGATGTGTTTTGCAGTGGCAGGAATAACTTGTAACCCTAGGAAAGGAAGTTCTCTGTGGTTGCTTGAATGATCACTTAACAGAATATTTCTGTGTTGATGTCCCCGTTTGTGAGTTCTTAAGATATGTGGATAAATAATGTAAAAGTATTTCCTAGTGCTGAAAAAATGGAATGTTTTCTCAAGACAAGTAGCCCCTTACATCTTACTTAGGTTTTCAGTTTATTTAGTCAGCTCTGACGTTTGGTAACTAATAAAAAAGTAAATCAGCTTATTTTGAGAAAATTGTAATGTTTCATAATTTTGGCATCACTCAGTAGGTTTTATTGGAAGGGTACACTTAAGTTGCCCTGGGCTCAAATGGTAAAGAATCTGCCTGCTATGCAGGAGACATGGGTTCGATCCTTGGGTCAGAAAGAGCCCCTGGAGAAGGAAATGGCAACCGCTTCAGTACTCTTGTCTGGAAAATCCCGTGGACAGAGAAGCTTGGTAGGCCGCAGTCCATGGGGTCGCAAAGAGTCGGAGCTGACTGAGAAACGACCCCTTTCACTTTCTCACTTAAGTTTAGTGGAAATCATAACTTGAGGACAGAAAACCTCATGTTTGTTTTTGTATTCTGGCTCTACCTGCTATGACTTGGGTGAACTTTCATGTTTTGGGGGTGTTTACTGCTCTAAATCATCTCTAAAACAATATCCACCTTTTAGAACCTGAAGTTTTAGTTTTTGGCTTTACCTATTGACTTTCTACCACGATAGAAGAGAATTTAGTCCTCTTTCCTTTCTCATCCTACCCCATAAAGTCATACTTGTCCATCAAACCCCTCTGTCCCCCCGATAGAGACAGCATTTTGTTTAGATACTTACTCAAGGTATTTGTTGTCAGGACTGTGTCATTATCTGCAGCGTTACATAGGCAATTTCACCTTTTTTTCTCTTCTTTTTTTTTTTTTTTTTTCATTAATTTATTATCTTTTTTTTTTTTTTTTTGCTATGCCAGGTCTTACTTGAGGCATGAAAACTCCCAGTTGCAGCATATGGGATTTATTGATAGTTCCCTGACCAGGGATTGAACCTGAGCCCCCAGCACTGGGAGCACTAAGTCCTAATAGTATCTTACTCTTTCATTTGCTTAATGTTCTAAATGTTTGTCTCTGATTCAAGCAAACTCTTCATCATTGTCTAAATATTCTGTCAAGATGGTCAGACAGATTAGCTAGTTTACAAGTTTTATCTTTTTAAAAAGTTTCTGCCGTGCCTCTGTCCTGCTCCAGTTTGAAATGCTCACCATCAAAAAAAACCTGCACACAGTTTTCATCTCTTCATTACTGACCAGAAATTTCTCTTACACATCCCTCTTCTTCTCTGGGCCTCCTGTTTCTTGTATTTTAATTCTTCCTCTTGTTTTATTCCCTTGCTTTGTCAGGTCCTGTTGTAGCCTGTTAGGAGGTAAATTTTGAAAACTTACCTGAAAATGTTTTCTTTTAACCACAACTTTGATTGAGACTTTGATAGAATTTGGTAGCATTTAGTAAAATTTTAAGTGAAAGTAATTTTCCTTGGGAATTTTGAAGGCATTCTTGCTCCATTGCCTTATTCTAATAGTTGCTATTGATAAGTCTGATGTTATTCCAATTCTTGATCCTCCAGCTGTGATCTGGAGAAGGAAATGGCAACCCACTCCAGTGTTCTTGCCTGAAGAATCCCAGGGACAGAGGAGCCTGGTGGGCTGCCGTCTATGGAGTTGCACAGAGTCGGACACAACTAAAGCAACTTAGCAGCAGCTGCAGCAGCAGATGTGATATGCTTGTGATTTATTCGTTTCTCTCTGGTAACCCATGGAATCTTTTCTTTATTCTTAGTGTTCTCAATTGTCTATACAACATCCCTTGATGTGTTTATTTCATATTCATAATGTTAAATACTCAGTAACCCCTTTATATCTAGAAACTCATGTCCCTGAAGTTTTCTTGAATTTTATCACCATTGAGCTTCCTTTTCTCAGTTCTTGCTGCCTGGAGCTCTTTTGTTATTAAGATTTTGAATCTCTTAGATTAATCCTAGTTCCTGACTTTTTTTCATGTTCAATTTTCCATCTTTTTGTCCTTCTGAGAAGTCATCTTAATGTATCTTCTAACCTGTATGTTGAGTTTTCAGTTTGGTAGTTTTTCATTTGCAAGAGCTTTTTTGTTTGCTCTCTGATTTCCTTTACTTTCTTTATTAAATATATGGTCCTGTTCCACTTGATGGAACCAATTTTTATTTATCTAAAGATGTAAATTATAGTTATTTTCCATTTTTTTGTTTGTTTGTTTTGTATTTTCCTGTTCTTTGCCCTGCTTCTCTTCCAGTTATCCATTGCCTTTCCTCTTCTGGGAAACCTAGTTCACTTTTCCTGGGCTTATAGCACACAGCATCTTGCTTCTTGTTGCTATCTTTGGGAACAATTTGATTTCAGCATTTGTGGTCTTTTTAGTTGGTTTTCACTCCTCTGCCTGCATTTTATCTTCTACAATTTTATTATTCTCTCTTTCTAGTAATCATTTCTTCCCTTATGTCTTTGCAAATTCCACACACACCCCCCACCCAACCTTCTTCAGTTTCATTTTAGAGGAGTGTGAGAAAGGAATACATGCGTTTAATCTGTCCCTTTACTAGATATAACTAGATATCCTCTTCACTTCTTAGTCAACTAAATTAATTTAAATTAACCAGTACAATAATAGCATTAAAAGCATCACTGCATGTGTGCATGCTAAGTCACTTCAGTCGTGTCCCACACTTTGCAAACCATGGACTGCAGCTGTCCAGCCTCCTCTTTCCATGGGATTCTCAAGGCAAGAATACTGGAGTGGGTTGCCATGTCCTCCTCCAGGAGATCTTTCTGACCCAGGGATTGAACCTGTGTCCCTGTGTCTGCTACATTGGCAGGTGGGTTCTTAACCACTAGGGCCATCTGGGAAGTCCAAAAGCGTCACTAATTATTCATAATTTTGTAATACCTTTCAGTCTCACAACTCTTTTTTAACATATTTTGTTAAATTTCATGCCTTTTTTATGGGATGCTAATCTTCAGAGTTATATATTATTCCTACTTTGCTTTGTTGGAATCATTTCAGTCTTCTCAATATAACTATACATATTTCAATAACTACCTTATGGCAGTCACTTTGATATTTTCATATGAGCACTGTTTTGTGGTGTGTTCCTTGGAGATGCCTTAAGAGCTTACTCTATTTTTGTTAGTAGATATTTTTGCAAGTTTAATTTATTTCTCATTTTTAAACCAAGATTTGTAGATGAGCACCTTTGCTGTTTTACTTCATGTTGCTTCTCTGGTAAATGGTTGCAGGCTAATCACAGATGGGCTGGAATGTGAAACAAGAGCAAAGAGAGGGTGCACATACTAGAATTTAATAAATATTTGCATGAGATTGCTTGAAGCCAGCCTTGAGTGCTTGGCTCACAAACTTTGTTATCCATAAGAAACAAATTATATTCATTTTAGAATATTCACATATTTCTAGTGTTTTATAGAGGATTATGTTAGCCCTAGAATTTTGCTATTTTATGGAAAGCAATATTATCCTTTCTATAAGAAACATTATAGAATGGCAGTATACCAGATGTCTAGATAATGTATAGTGAAGGGAAAACGTCAGTCTTCCAAATAGTTATTGACTGTCCAGTTAATTATTAATAAAAATAACTACCCAACATATCCAGTGTAAGGAAGCAGGATACTCTATAATTATTATACTCTTACAAGGGCTTTATTATCACTGGAATGAGCAGAGAAGGGAATTTAGAAATAATGTAATATATAGGTGACAACAGAGAAAAGTTTTTATCCAGATAACAGCAAGAAACAATAGTAATAATAAGACAATCTATGTTTTATGGTCTCATCATAAAATTACTAATTTGAAAACATATCAAGACAGTTTGTAGACTATAAGGCAACGCCAAGCTATTTGTCTAAGTTTTTGCTGCAGGATTTTGTCATACTAGAAGTAGTCTTCAGTGTTGGACATAATTAAGTATGGAGATTGCTATTGTAAAAAGTAATATTGCAATACCAGTTTGATCCATTCTGCTTTATATTGTAGCCAGCATTATAATTGGAATCCTGCTTACTCAGAAGTAGAAAGATAAAAATGACTTCCTAATATGCTGTTGCCTGTTGCCTTTGGTTGAGCTGTTCCACGGGGTTTATGGGATCATATTTCCCCAAAGAGAGATTGAACCCAGGCCCTTGGCAGTGAGCGCGTGGTGCCCAAACCACTGGACTGACAGGCAATTCCCCATTTGTTCCCTCTTCAGTGCTCTAGGGTTGGTCTTGTTTGTCTGTTGTTGGTTTTTTTCACACTAGTAACAAAACCCCCACCAAGGAAGGCAGAATGCAGTCTTACAGTATGATGAGAGGGGTGGAACTGGCAATATTTAGCGAACTGTATGTTCCAGTAGTTTAGTAACCTGCTCTTTTCACTTACAAAGGTATCATGAATTGTTTTTCTCCGATTTTAATTATTTATCTACAACGTCAATATTATATCTACATAATAGATAATTACATGCTGGGTTTCATTTGTCTTTTGAGGTCATTTAGAAGTAAATATATTGCTATGAAGCTTTGAAAATTCTCTGGCTCTCTTTCTCACTCATGTCTACATTATCCTATTCGTGAATCATGTCATTTTTTTCAGCTATAGTGCCCCTCCAAACTCACTAGATTTTTGTAATGCCTTTATATATTAGTGTATTTTCCTGAAAAGCAACTTCTTCCTTTAGTTGATATGAAAAACTCAGGTCCTGCTCTCATAGAAGAGTGAAGTCCAGCTTCCCAGGTGGCGGTAGTGGTAAAGAACCTGCCTGCCAAGCAGGAGACAAGAGACACATTTCGATCCCTGGGTTGGGAAGATCTGGAGAAGGGAATGGCAACCCTCTCCAGTATTCTTGCCTGGACAATCCCGTGGACAGAGGAGCCTGGCAGGCTACAGTTCACGGGGTTGGAAAGAATCAGACATGACCTTTGTGAAAACTCAGGTCCTGCTATCATTGAAACAAAACAAATGCTTAGCACCCAAAGTACCTCATTATTATTTAAGGTTCATGGGTATATGAATAACATTTGTATATGTACGAACTATTTGTTTCTACTGTGCACTGCAGTGAAGCTCATATCCTTTTTCTCTTCCATCACTTCAAACTCATGGTTGGAATAAAACATTTTTTCATCTTCCAGTTCCTCTCCCCCGAATCCTTTGGTCCTATTTGAGTTTCTCTCAATAATTTATGTAGTCATCTTTTCTGATCGCTGTTTCCACTTTGGGGGGCAACATGTTTCATAGATAACTTTCATGCCTACATATATTTATTAAACAAATGTTTTGTTTACAGGCTGCCATGTAAAAATATCCTGTCTTAGTTTCTTAATTGCATGTTCTTTATGACATGTTTTCTACTTCATAATCCTTTCCTTCAAAACTTTTTAAGAAAGTCTTTCCATTATCCTGCTGTTTGATCTGAAGGGGCTCTCTAAGACTCTAACCTGTAACCTCTTTTATTCTCCCATTGTATCTGTAAATGTTCTCAAGTGTAGCCATTATTTTTATGGTGCTGATTCTCATAACATCACCCATCCACTCAATCATGCTTGGATTATTATATCTACTTCTGATCCCTGCATTTAAAGAAAAGCATTAACAAACACGAATGTGTCTGGAGGAGGATGATTAAATTGATTGACTACTCGTAAACCATGCCCCATAAGGAATGGCTGAAGGAATTGTGCATATTTATTGTTTATCTTAGAGTAAAAATGATTAAGCGTAGACAGGATAATTGTTTTCAATAATTGGAAAGTCTGTCACATAAAGGAGAGAACAGATTTGTTATGAGTTGTTCTAGAAGGCTCTACTAAAACCAAGTTGTACAAGCTGTGAAGAGCTTAGGTTCAAATGTTCCATGATGAGGAACAGAGGTTAAATCTTACTCTGTTTGGCTTTGCTTACAGTGTCTGACATCCAGCCTGAGTCCATTCTAGCCTAATGGAGGTTTATTGATTGGTTTGAATTTTCTTGAATTGAGAGAATAAACCTTTCTAACAGGAAAAATGAACTGCATTTGAAGTAAAACTACCCTATCTTTCAAAAAATATTTATTGATTAACTATAATGTAGCTGCCCCTGTGCTGCATATCTGGAATATAAAGATATTAGCATTTTAATATTTAGACAACCTCTGTGGTCCAGGTATTCTTCTAAGTATTTCTTGCATGCCTCTGTGCTCAGTTATGTCTGGCTCCTTGCAACCCCGTGGATTGTAGTCCCCCAGGCTCTTCTGTCTGTGGAATTTTCCAGGCAAGAAGACTGGAGTGGGTTGCCATTTCCTCCTCCAGCTAAATGTCTCTTATACGTCAGCATTTCAGATCATTAACCTCACATGATAAATACTTTTATTCTCCCCATTTAGGCATGAGGAAACTGAGGCATATAGGCATTTCAGCTTATCACTTACATAATAGCTGAGGGACCAAACTAGTAAGTATCAAGCCGGAGATTTGGATCCAGCAATCAAGCTCCGGAATCTTCTTACTTAACTAGTGATAAACTGCCTCCAGTAATGAAAGACTAGAGGATATGTATGAATTGGAGGACAGAAGGATTTCAGATTGGAATAAAATCTAGTCCAATCCCTGTCCTGGGGATCCCCAGCCAGCAGCTGTCCTCTTCCTGAACAGCCATGGTCTTCCTGACCTTCCATCCTGTTTCCTCACTACCTGCTTCCCAGTGGTCCTCCCACAGTGCAACCTGATCCTTCCACTTTCTTCACACCTGCCCTCAGTCCCCTCGTGTCCACAGAACAAATGTCGTCCCCCTAGGTTAACGCTGACCCCCCCTGTGGCCTGTCTCCACTTCCACATCTCGCCTCACCTCCCACTGAACTCTGCATCGCACCATGTGGTTACATGAGCCAGTCCTGCACATTTCCTGACTGGGGAGATAATAGAGTTATTGTGAGAATTAAATTAAATAATCAATATAAAATGCTCAGAATAGAACCTGGAATGTCTAACTGTTCAATAAATGCTAGCACTATTATTTTCATTTATTTCCTATTATCTTGCTGAAATTGCTACACTCAACAGAGAGCTTATTCCTCAGTTCTCTCACTGGTCTTAGAATTGCTTTGTAATACATTATAAAATAAAGGAACTTTATTGGCTCTTCTAATTTATAAATTCGGAGGCAGAGTGTGTCCCTTCGGGGTCCAGTCGGAGCTGTTCCTCTGTTTCTCTGCAGGTTTCTCAGCTTTGCCTTCCTCTCTGCTGTTTTGTCTTATGGGCTGGCTTCCATCAGGGCTGCCAGAAGGCTCCCAACAACAGCAGGAACTATGTGCTTTCTCATTCGCATTCACTGTGAAAGAAAACATTGCATCTCATCCAAAGCACCGAGTTTGGTTCTATTAAATCACCTCTGAAACAGTCACCATGGCCTGGCAAAGCCTGGTTCAGTGAGCTGGATGGTGACCCTAGAAAAGATACAGACACATTCTAACTCCCAGAACCTGTAACCATATCTGGAAAAGAGGGAGTTGCTGATGTAGTTAAGGATCACAAATTAAGCTCATTGTAAATTATCTTGGGGTTGGCAACAGACCTGATGACAAATAGCCTTATAAAACAAAGGAGAGAGCTATGTGAGGTTGGAAGCAGAGATTGGAGCCACTGGAAGTCAGAAGAGGCAGTGAAGGGCTCTCCCCTAGTGCCTCCAAGGGTTCTGTCATTCATTTCTGTGGAGTACCTGCCATCTTTTTAAAAAATTTTGTTTTATTTTTTATACAATTTTAAAGCTAATTACAAAATATTGGTTATATTCCCCATGTTGTACAATATCATACACCCAATAGTTTGTACCTCCCACTCCCCACTCCTCTACCGCCTCTCCTCATTTGCCACCGTAACCACTAGTTTGCTCTGTATCTGTGGGTCAGCTTCTTTTTTGTTATATTTACTAGTTTGCTGTATTTTTTAGATTTCACATATAAATAATATACAGTATTTGTCTTTTTCCCACATATCACTTCACCTAATACACTCCAGATTCATCCATGTTGCTGCAAAAATATTCAATTTTTTTTTTTTTTTTATGATTCCCGTTCCATTAAGTGAAAGGTGCTCACTTGTGTTTGACTCTTTGTGACCCCATGAACTATACGATCCATGGAATTCTCCAGGTCAAAATACTGGAGTGAGTAGCCTTCCCTTCTCCAGGGGATCTTCCCAACCCAGCGATTGAACCCAGGTCTCCCGCATTGCAGGCAGATTCTTTACCAGCTGGGCCACAAGGGAAGCCCAAGAACACTGGAGTGGGTAGACTAATCCTCCTCCAGTGGATCTTCCCTACCCCAAAACCAGGGTCTCTTGCATCGCAGGTGGATTCTTTACTAACTGAGCTATCAAGGGAAGCCCCCTATCCCATTGTATGGGTGTGTATATATACACACACACCTCTCCCATTGTATGTTTGTATATATATCCACACACACATCTCATCTTCTTTATCCATTTATCTATTGACAGATTCTGAGGTTGTGGAAGCCATCTTTTATTTAGCACTTGTTTACTATGGTAACTAAAATTTAATCATTTCATTGGACTTGCTGACCACCCCCTATTCAATCTGTAAATTGAAGTGAAGTCGCTAGTCGTGTCCGACTGTAGCCTACCAGGCTCCTCTGGCAATGGGATTTTCCAGGCAAGAATACTGGAGTGGGTTGCCATTTCCATTCAATCTGTAGGTATCACTTATCTCATCTGATATAATCCCTCTCTAATAACTCCTTCAAGTCATCTTAGAAATGACCACTCAAATTGCCATTCCCTTCTCCCAGGACTCAAAAACTTTCCAAGGACTCCCTCTATCTTCATGGGACCCTTTAATGAAACAGAATTTGATGCTGTATTTACCTTTGGTTTCCAGAATGTGATCTTGGTGATTCCTGATTGACATATGAATACATGCTACAAGTTCTTGTGACTGTGCTTAAACAAATGTAAAATATAACTAATATAACTATTTCTGTATTGTCCATATTTAATGCTTGGACATCTTTAGACTGGGGGAACAAGTAAAAATGAGAAATGAGATAGAGTCCATTCCATAATAATCTGTATGGATATTTTTATTTTTCCCTGTTTAATACAAACAAGGGCCTTTTGTTTGAGTCTTATGCAGTCTTTAGAAATAGATTATCGTTGCAAAACCAAAAACCAAAATAAAACAAAGAACTTTACCCTGAACACAAGAATGTAAAATAGGAGTTTAAAACTTTTTCTTCTAAAACAAAGAATATAAGGACAAAATCTTGTCTTGTTAAAGACCTTAATTGTAATTAAAATTTAATTGCAATAGCTAAAAGTAGAAGGTACCTGTTAAATAAATTACACAGGAAATCAAAGCAACAAAATGCATAAGGAAGCACCTACAAATTAGTGTCTAGTGAAGGAATATGTTTCTGTGTTCCTTATGACAGAACACATTGAACAATGGAGCTATTCCAGAAATAGAGCATGAAACACTAGGTCCGAGAAACCATGTGAAATCTATTTGAAAAAATCAGTATTATGCTACCCAGTCATAGTAATTTCACAAACTGTCTTCCTTTAAAATTACTTTGTAATAGTAATGTACTATATTAGTTTTCTTTGCCATTATAACAAATCATAGCAAATTTAGTGGCTTAAATAGTACAAATGTATTATCTTACAGTTGGTGGGTGGCAAGTCTGACATTGGCTAATTAACAATGAACACAGAAATTTATAACATACCTGTAAATTTAATTATTTAATAATTAATAATAAATACTTTTTAAATGATTGAAATTAAATGGAAAAGCTCAAATATGACCAAGGTGAGAAGACATTGTTCAACACATGTTTAAAGCATGCTAACATTCTGTGAATGCTGTAAACTTTATTAGAAAAATTTACTGTTAAGAAGGTATTTTTGTATAAAAATTTAAATTACTACTTACCAAACAGAAAGGGAAATCTGTAGATTCAAAGAAAGCAGAATAGAGAGGACTTGATAACTTTAGGAAACTAAAGAGGAAGGAGAAAATCCATTTTAAAAATAACCAGAAGACAACAGTTTATGATAATTTAAATTACAATATATTTAAAAGTGGATGCCTGAAAATAGTACATGTGAAAACATGATATGCCACAGAGGTAGTTTTGGAGGAAATTAGTAAGCTTATATAGATGTGTTTTATGAAAAAGATATGATATACATAGATTAGTTTTCAATTCAAAAACTTTGGGGAAAAAAAAAAACAACAGATATTCCTAAAGAAAAAAAAGCAGAGTGAAGAAAGAAATGAATATAAGAAAAGAAATCAATAACTAGAAGACAAAAAACAATAGAGAGGAACTGCAATATACTCTTAAATAAAACAGACAACTCTCTAACAAGAATGTCCAAAGAAAGTAAAAGAAAGCACAAATCCTGTATTGAGAATAAAAGGGGGTTATATTTACAGCTATGAAAGACATCTTTAAAGTCATAAGAAAATAGTATGAACAACTCTGTTTTTATAAATTTGGACATTAAAAGGAAATGATAGTTGTCTAGGCAATATATTTTTCTAAAGGTAACTAAAAGTGAAATGAGTAAATAAATAACCATTAACAAAATCAAATCAGTAATCAGATTGATTTTCCATTCCTCAAATATAGGCCCACATATTTGCACAAACATGCTTTGTTGTTCAGCCACTAAGCCATGTACGACTCCTTGCGACCCCATGGGCTGTGGCATACCAAGCTTCTCTGTCTTCCACCATCTCCTGGAATTTCCTCAGATGCATGTGCATTGAATTGGTGGGCATGAATCTAATCATCTTATCCTCGGCTGTCCCCTTCTTCTTTTGCCTTCAGTCTTTCCCAGCATCAGGGTCTTTTCCAATGAGTCAGTTCTTCCCATCCAGGTGGTCAAAGTATTGGAGCTTCAGCTTCAGCATCAGTCCTTCCAATAAATATTCAGAGTTGATTTCCTTTAGGATTGAGTGGTTTGATCTCCTTTCTGTCCAAGGGACTCTCAAAAGTCTTCTCCAACACCACAATTCAAAAGCATCAATTCTTCATTGCTCAGCCTTCTTAATGGTCCACCTCTCACATCTGTACATGCCTACTGGATAGGAACTTGAAAGATACAAAATTATCATTAAAAATCAATAGTAAAATAATAAACTATTGGAAATTCCCTGGTGGTATAGTGATTAAGACCCTGTGCTTTCACTGCTAAGGGTCCAGGTTCAAACCCTGGTCAGAGAACTAAGATCCTGTGCTGCACAACCAAAATAAATAAGTTTTAAAATAATAATAAACTACTCAGTAAATTGGGCTTCCCACACAGTGCTAGTGGTAAGAGTCTGCCTGCCAGTGCAGGAGATGCAAGAGATACGGGTTCAAAGTAGAGTTGGACAGTTGTCCATGTAAAATGAATAGCCTACAGCATACACAAAAGTACATTCCAATTGGATTAAGGTTCCAATTATGAAGAGTAAAACCTTTAAAAACCCCTGAAAGGATATATGAAAGAATAATCATGTTATTTGAAGGGATGGAATATTATCTTAGAAAATTTGTAAAAATCACACACTGAGCTGGATGCTGTTCATCTTCACCATCCCCCTCCCTGCACTGAAGTTTAGGAAGTTCAAGGTACTGTGCTCCAGAGAAAGCTGGCTGGTCCTCAGGTCATCAGTCAGGTTTGCCAGATGAGTCACTGACATAGAGTCTCTGGACAGGAGGAAATTGCAGATGGGGTAGTTTTTCTTCTGGTTCACTTAACACCTGGCAACACCATGTTGTCAGTGTCCTTGTCCAACAGGCTACAGCTCCCATCAGCTCCCCACCTGGCCCCTCTCCAGGCTCCAGGAACAATGGCTCTACTTCCTGTCTCCACTTCCAGGGGTGGTTGCTCCATGACCTTGAAGACTGTTCTTCCTCTCATTGGTTTCCCCAAAACCCTGAACACATCGTTGTAAACTGTTTCCCAATGTCTTGATTTTGAGTACATCATGTGTGTTCTTTCAAGACCCTAGCTGATAAATCAGCAAGGAAAATGAAAGAAAAAATTGATTTTAAAGTTCTGCATGATAAAACAATCATACCACCAGCAACAGAAGGGAGGAAGGAAAGAAGAAGTTGCAGACAAGAAGATTTTTGTAATACTCATAGCTGATGAAGAATTCCCATCCAATAAGAAAAAAGAAAAAGAACAATGGAAAGGAACTATAAGCAGGAAATGCATAGAAGAGGAAACTGGAATAGCAAAAAGACAAAGCAAAACTGAAACCCCGGGTATGATAACTTTTCCATCCCTACACAACGTCTGAGCTACATGGCACCTTCTCCAGCCTCCTGGGTAGTTGTGGGTGGGGGAAGTCTATGAAGTAGGCACCTGAGGCAGTCAGGACAGAGTTTTCTGTCTTCAAGCTTGCCTGGAAGTGACAGCAATGGGGCGATGGCTGGAGGGGTTACAGAGGGGGAAGTCATTGGATAAGGAAATTGAAACTGAGACCCAGGCTTCTAAGTAACGGAGCTGCACTTCACAGCAGCCCGGAAGAGATGGAGGCGGGAGTGAGGACTTGTTCATCAGAGATAGAGGCAAACAAATGGTGGAACCAGGTGATAGTAAACAGGGTAGTAAATTAAGGGAGTTTGTCCCATGGTCTGTGTTTTCTTACCGGGTGGGGAAGAGATGGAGAACAGGGAATCTGCTAACAGAGGGGAAAAAGCAATTCTGTGAGGTCCTGTGGAGGCTGAGAGGAAAGACAGATGGTCTCCTGACTCTGGATTCTTCAATGAGGTCTAAATTGACCTTACTAAACTTCCTTCCTTAATACTATAGGCTTCTGCCAAACTGGACAACTCAAATTTTCTTTTAAATTAATTGCCTCCATCTAGTAATTGCTACACTGAAATCCCAAAATGCTTCTGTTGACAGTTTTGGTTATTGGAAAGAATAATTTCTAAAGTGTTGGAAAAGAAATCCTGGAGCAAAATAATTTTTAAATTTTGTAATTATTAGGGATCCCCTGGTAGCTCAGATAGGAAAGAATCTGCCTGCAATGCAGGATACTGGTGTTTGATCCCTGGGTTGGGAAGATTCCCCTGGAGTACGAAATGGCATCCCACTCCAGTATTCTTGACTGGAGAAGTCCCTGGACAGAGGAACCTGGCAGGCTGTAGTGTGAGGGGTTGCCAAAAGTTGGACACGACTGAGTGGCTAACACTGCTAATTACTAGGGATAAATCCACAGGAGATGCAAATAAAAATAAATATGCACTTTTTTTTAACAAAGTCACAGAGATCCTTTCAGTATTTTAATAGTCTACGTGTCTCCATTTGAAGTTTAGAACTAAGGATTTACAAGTACAACTAGAAAGCTATCTGTGTCTTGTTTTGGGAACTACAAATTCAATTCAGTGCAGTCCATTGTTGGGTACATGTTAGTCTTAAGATACCATGCTTATGAGCGAGGTGAGGAAAGATTGTACAAAATACAGGAAGCCTTTGACCATGGAAATGTTGAATAATGCTGGCACATAAAATAGCATTATTCCAAGTAATTTCAATCTCCAGTAGTCTGCACTTTTTCCACAGGCATGGTGTCCAAATAGGTGTGTGTTTTCCCATCACAACTGACCTTCAGGTTTGCTTAAAGCAATATGCTGTTCCTAGTGTCTCTCACCTTTGTTTAATGAGAGCCATTTCCTAATGCCGGTGTTGGGTTAATGGACTGAGATGGGAGAAAATCAAACATATCTCTCCGTTTTCCACCAGATTGCTTTTCTGCCTTGTGGCTTTAATCACTCAGTTCTACTCACATCTGCCATCATAACAATTATGGGTTTTCTCCCGACTTCTTACCCAGGAGGGTATGTCAGAGTATAGCAACATCTCCTGAAGAAAGGAAAGGCAGATCCTTAATCTTTTTTTCCAGCATCTCAGGTAATAATTTTCCTCTGTGAACCCCCAAGGAATACTTCTTTTGGTTTTCACACCCACCATTTCCCACAGGTCTTTGGCTCTGTTCTGATTTATGAGCTCTCTTCTGTCTTCTTTTTCCAAGATAAGTTTTAATTATGTAGACAGATTGTAAAAGTCTCTTCTTTTCCTTGTAAACAACTATTTCTCTGTTAGAAGTAGATTTGGTGTAACTGGTTTCCTCCTATCTGAATCTTCTTGTGGACTTGGGAATGATGTCTGTTCATTGTTTAGCTCCAGCATCAAGAAAAGAGAAAACTGGCTCTGTGCCCCAAGTTTCTGGGCTGACATATGGACAAGTGCGTATTTCAGACTGCAAGCTCTGTGTCCCAAGTTTCTGGGCTGAAATTTGGACAAGTGCATAATGTGAGCTGGAGTTTTCCTTGAGGGATTCAATCTTAGAGCACCTCAAATTGCAGCTGTCCCTCAGGAATTGCTATTTGTTGCATACGTTTGGAAAGACTGTAATATTTCAGCTTTGACTCAGTATAAGAGCAGAGTAAATGCTAGCGCTCAGGTGCTTCCATCTTGTCTGAGTCTTTACGAATCTATGGACTGTAGCCCGCTGGACTCCTCTGTCCATTGGATTCTCCAGGCAAGAATACTGGAGTGAGTTGCTATGCCTTCCTCTAGGGGATCTTCTTCACCCAGGGATGGAACCAGCATCTCTTAGGTCTTCTGCTTTGGCAGGTGGAGTCTTTACCACTAGTGCCACCTCAGAAGCCAGTAAAAGCAGGCTATCACCCACCAAATAAGCCGTAAGATAATGCTCTGAGTTATTCTGCTTATTTAAAAATTTCTTCCAGGACCAAAATCATGAAAGTGCTTGAAATCCTCAAAAGCCCATATGAAAACATTAATCATTGCCCATTTCTCAAGGGACTAGAGAAGTGGATTCGAGAAAGCTTCTCTGGTAGTGCTGACAATCACTGCTCTTACTCTGGCCCCTTCCACATATAGTTAAAATATGAAGGAAAAAATGTATTTATAATATGACTTTTTGTTGTTTTACATAAACACTTTTACCTATTTGGTGGATTTCTTTTTTTTTCCTAATCAAGAGATCTTACTGCCATTCCATGTCTAATTCTGACCTCAAAGGTTACCTTTGAAGCCCAACATCTGCGTGAAAATTTATTTTGCCAAGAATAGCTAAATATTATCCTTTCAGCAGCCTAGCAATCTGCTACAACACATTTTAACTTTTACCTGGCACCTCACCAAACGCCTCTTAAAAAGACTAAATCAATATTCTTTCAGAAGTTTTTGAGACATCTTTGGAGAGAAAGGAGAGAGAATTTTTAGACACAACAGTGTGTGTGGTGTCCTCACGCTAAGAAACCATTAATTCAGCTCATCCAAAGAGATGTGGTATGTGGCCAAGGAACGGAGCCAAGGTCTTTGACCAGCCTTCAGACACAGTGCCGACCTTGGCCTCATTAGATGGGGCGCTAATTGCCTGAGCTCACCATACAAGCTACTGCGTATTTGTATGGCTGCTCATAGGGAGTAGGGCTTTTTAACTTGAGTTCAGTAAGGGTCCGTAAACATACTGACATTTGACACAAGACTTTGTGTCTTTGTTTTTCCAAGGAGAGGGTTTATATTTTCATCAAATTCTCAAAAGTGGATGGAGCCTTAAAAAAGAAAAACGATGTATAGAATAGACTTGTGGACTTTGTGGATGAGGGTAAGGGTGGGATGATATGGGAGAGGGGCATTGAAGCATGTTAATTGTCATGTGTCTAATCAATCGCCAGCCCAGGATTGATGCTCGGGACTGGTGCAGCGAGATTTCCCGGGGGGGAGGGAGGAGGGAGGGGGGACCCGGAGGGGAAGCATATGTAAACCCATGGTGATATCATGACAATGTATGGCAAAAACAATAATAAAAAAAAAAAAAAGAAAAACGAACGTTAGGATTCCACTAAATGTGATAGTTCCAAAATAACATCATTGCGATATTTCTTTAAGTAACCTTTTATTACTGAGATTGATTTCTGTAATCAGAGGTAAACTTCTCTATTCCCGTGTTATTGAGGGAGAGGCTATGGAACTCTAAACTTTTCATATTTATCCTTTTATGCCTTTTGAGGGATTTTACGTGTACTCTTTAAATAGGAGACTCTAATTTTTTTGTTTTTAAAAGAAGGATTGGAAGAAAGGCTATTTCTTTTATTGTTTATTTGACTGTGGCTGTGCTGGGTCTTTGTCGCTTTGCGCCGGCTTTCTCTAGTTGCAGCAGGTGGAGGCAACTCTTCGCTTCTGTGCTCTGGGTTCTCCTTGTGGCGACTTGTCTTGTTTCCAAGCACGGACTCTGGGGTGGGTGGGCTTCAGTAGCTGCGGCTCATGGGCTTCATTGCTCCGAGTCATGTGGAATCTTCCCAGACCAGGGATAGAACCCGGGTCCCCTGAATTGACAAGCGCATTCTTATCCACTCAGCCACCAGGGATGTCCAGAGACTCTTAACTTTTAAAATAGAAATTATGACTGAACCCTTCATTTTTGAATTTTATGTGTTTTTAAGACATGAAGTGATGTTTTCCCCCTTCATTCTAGGAACATGTTTTTCAAAATCCCTTTTTCAAAAATCCATTCTGAGAGTCTTCTTTCCCCTCACAAACATTTTAAGATAACCTGAAGTCTGATATGCTTCCCCTAATTACATGTTAGGCTGTTACTTATTAACTGTAGAATAGCACGATAGCGCATTACTTGGCACTTCCCTGGTAGCTCAGCTGGTAAAGAATCCGCCTGCAATGCAAGAGACCCTGGTTCTATTCCTGAGTTGGGAGAATGCCCTGGAGGAGGGAATGACACCTCCCTCCAGCATTCTTACCTGGAGAATCCCCATGGACAAAGGAGCCTGGTGGGCTACAATCCATGGGGTCACAAAGAGTCGGACACAACTGAGTGACTAAGCACAGCACAGCACATTACTTAGATAAGATGAAGGTCAAAATAGAAAATTGCCATTCTAGGGACATCAACTATAGTCTCTCCTGTCTCTGACTATTATTAAAGTTCATGGAAATTCTCAGTTATATACTGCATGAAAGTGAGCGTCAGTCGTGTCTGACTCTTTGCGACCCCATGGATGTAGCCCACCAGGTTCCTCTGTCCATGGGGATTCTCCAGGTAAGACTACTGGAGTGGGTTTCCATTTCCTTCTCCAGGGAATCTTCCCAACCCAGGAATTAAACCTGGGTCTCCTGCATTGCAGACAGAGTCTTTCCTATTGAGCCACCTGGAAAATCATTATCTACTGCATATTTACACCGTACTGGGGAAGAAATGTCATCAGCAAGCTACAGTGTGGATTTCTTAAAATTCTAGGTTACTTTGTGGAATGAGCGCTTAAGTTAAAAAGGAAGGATCCAAGTGCTGGGGAAAACCAAACCATGTGGTCTTCAGAAGTAAGGAGAGATGCAACCCTCTGAACTGGTCATGAACCCCAAACAAGTCTTCCTGTCAGTGCTGGTGTTTGGCGTAGCGGGGCTACTCCTCTTCATGTACTTGCAAGTCTGCATTGAAGAACAACACCCAGGTAAAACCTCAACGTTTTTTCCCCCTATTTTTAATTATAATAGTCATTTTCAGGTAAATGAGTTGTGGTATTTATAAATATATACAAAGTCACAAGATTTCCAGCAACACAAAACACTGGACACAAAAACTCCAGCTCCCCGAAGAAAGCATGGTTATACATTTCTGGTGAGCATTTACTCTGTCCTTTGGGACCATTCTTGGAATTTTTGTTATCTTGGGACACTGATTTGATAGCCCTTTCAGCAAGGAGTGCTTGTAGAGAATTCATCCACTCATTTATCCTACCTTTGATATGTCCACTAAGCATTGAGTACAAGCCTAATAAGAGCTGAGTATATAGCAAACTCTCTCTTTTAATTCCTTTTAAATTTTTAAGCTAATACTCCAGTTGGTATAGAAATTCTTTCTTACTTTTAATATAAAGCAAGGATTGGCAAACCTTTTCAGTAAAAATATAGAAAGCATTTTAGGTTTTGCAGGCCATATTGTCTCTATCACAACTGCAGTTGTCTCTATACAACCAGTAGATCACAAAAGCAGCCAAATATTGTTATGTAAACAAATGGATCAAGGTTCCAATAAAACTTTATTTATAAAACCAGGTGATAGGCCACATTTGGTCCACAAGCCATAGTTGATTCCTACTACTATACTCATTTTGTATTAATTCATTGATTATTCAGTTTGTAATTTGCTACACTTTGGAGGCACTCAATTACTGTTACAATGCATTATGTTTATAATGATGCAAGGAAATGTTTTAGAACACCATAGAAATATATACACATAGGTGTTGTTAAATTTGGTTGTTTTCCATTAGTAGGAATAGCCTATGGCCTATGAATATTAAGAAAAATAAAGTAAAAGCAGAACAATTCCTTAATTGTTTCCAATTGTGGCTCATTCAAGATATAAAGCCCTTAAGAATCTGCTCTGAAAGATAACTCTATACTAAGTCATAAGTAATGGTAATTGTAAAAGTCTTTCCATTTTAAAATTCCTTTCCTTGGTTTAGCCTCATAGACACTTTAAAATTATTTATTTCTATGGTAACTCTTGTGAAAAGAGTTTGCATGTAATTATTTTCTAGAGAATATGTAGCATATTGTCAAAACTTATTTTTAATTCCCATTATAGACACTATAATATTTCTGTTTTCTATATTACTGCAATATTTTATCATAAAAACTTAAACAATATTGGATGAAACCATCTGTGATAAAATAAATAGGCTAATTCCTTTGGCAATATAATTCCTAGTATAGATCTTGTCACATAGTAACCCTTCGGTAGGTGTTTGTTGAATGAGTGAATTAAAACTCATCGCCAACTATAGACTGGAATGCAGCAATGGAGGAAGAAGCAGCGATCTCATTATTAGGAGGTTTGTTACTATTATAGTCTCATAATGAATTTCTCAAGAAAAGTGTCACAACAAAGCTCCAATTTGTAAAAGAAAATATATTCATATATATAGACTAATGGAGAAATGTTATGATTTAGTCTGTCAGTAAGAATCTACCTAACATCTGAAAAAACAGTCTAGTTGTGTAATAACATGACATATACAATGCAGTTTACAAAATGTATCCAGGAACATCAATAGCTACAATTTATTGAAAGCTTAGCATGTGCTAGATGTTTTCCTTTATTCTATTGATATCTCACTGGACATGATATTCTAAGTTTGCAGATGAGAAAGCTAAGGCTCAGGTAGATAAGAAAGTTATTCAAGGCCCCACATGTGTAGGCTGAGATGCAAAGGAAAAGCTAGGATTCAAACCCAGGTTGTGCCTCTCCAAAATCCATGCCTCAACCCTACATACTGCTTCTGTGAACGTGAAAAAGTGAATATTATTACCCCCTAGAGCACAGATGAAGGAGCTGAGACTTTAAACTGAAACTTTTAAGTAATATGCCCATAGATACAGAGCTAAACATTTTCAAAGCATGATCCATGCCCAGGTTCTCCTGTGCCTTGTAAGTCCTAAAAGAATCTCCTAATGAAAGAAACAGAAAAGATAAACATATATATAATACATTAACATATATACATATATAACATATATATAATACATATGCATATACATATATAACATATATATAATACATTAAAATTACTGAGTTGGTAAATCTAAGCTATATTTATAAGTTCATAGATGGTACTCTCATCTACAAGTTAGATTCTTTTTAATATTTAAAAATTTTTCTTGACTTCATAAATTTTCCAAGTTGGGAAATTAGTTTCCCCAATGAAAATGAGCTGCTAAAACATCTCCCATTTATTCTCTTAAGTTTTGTTTGTGATTTGCTAGAAGTACTTTTTCTTATTCTCAATCTATCCCAAATGAATTACATAATATTTCACAAGCTACTCATGACAGTGAGTATGAACATTAGAACCAGGATTCCTTTAGATGACTATTTTATTGAAGAAACATTTTATTATTCTTCAGTAAAACTTCATCTGGAGTTTTGCCTTATACTAGGCTAGTGCCCTAGGTTATAATTCTGTAGTTTTCTAGGTAGGCTGGTCCCTGTGTATTTTATATGTGTTTCAGATAACACCAGGAACAGCACATATTTTTAAAAACATTTTTAGTTATTTTTAATTGAAAAATAATTGTTTTACAATATTGCATTAGTTTCTGCCATACATCAACATGAATCAGTCATAGGTAGACATATATCCCCTCCCTCCTGAAACCTCTCTCTCATCCCCCACCCCACCCCTACCCACCCCGCTAAGTTCTTACAGAGCCCTGGTTTGAGAGGAAGATCACCCATTTTTTTTAAGGCAGTCTGTTTAAGTCAGAAAATAACTGAATGTGTGCTTTGATGGTAAAAATAGAGAAATCTGAGTTTTTGACTGAGTTTAAAACTATCACTCACAGCACTTTGGAAGATGTCTGCTCCTCTCTAAGTAGAGCAGATTTTAAAGCTCTGGATGGTTTGATCTCATGTACATTTCAGTTGTACCATAAGATCTCTTAGGTTCTTTTCATACACTTTTTCTTTTGAGGCTTTTAGTAAAACAGTCAGATTAAGCTGTTTTCTTGCCTTCCTAGTTTTCCTGGGCTGCTTCTTATTAAAACAGATGCTTGAGAATTATGAAAAAAATCTCAAATATGCTCTATGTACTAATAGAAGATTATGAATAGACAGATTTTTTTGGAAGCAAAGAGGAAAATGTGTGGCATAGAAATTAAAATCTATCCAATTATACAACAAAGAGTTTCATATAAACATCCATTTTTCAGTACCATTATCAATTAATTTATGCATTTCTCTGTGTTAATTTTTAGTATGTGGATGTATTATTATCAGTTTTATTTTGTGCATTTTTCCCCCTAA
Source organism: Antilocapra americana (assembly GCA_007570785.1). Lineage (NCBI taxonomy): Eukaryota > Metazoa > Chordata > Mammalia > Artiodactyla > Antilocapridae > Antilocapra > Antilocapra americana. The sequence goes on from ML662445.1 coordinate 27,436,112, forward strand.
CTGTTAAAGAATACAAGTTTTACATTCAGAGGAATCTTGAAAGTCTGAGATCTCCTTGTTAGCTCTGTGACTCTGGGCAAATCACCTAGCCTTCCTAAGCTTTGATTTTGTCATCTGTAAAATGGGGGTAATAATCTTTTCCCTGTAGGGGTGCAGTGAGGATCAAAGGAGACAATTTCTGCAAAGCAGTTAGCACGGTGCCTGGCAAGCAGTGAGGCCAGTGAATGTGAGCTTTATTACTATTAATATCCTGGCAATGATGCAGAGCATCTGCAGACTTGTTTTTTTTCTGAGTTACCCCAGTTAAGACTCAGCCACAATTCAGGAAAACAATCCCAACCTTGTGCCTTAAATGATTAAGATAAGAAAAAAGGCTCAGTTTCAACTCTGGTTAAAATAGTTGGGAGAGTCTAACCGGCACAGAGCCATCGTGCTTCACAATGTAGACACTGGAAGGAGAGTGACGAGTGACAGACAGGAGGATTCTGGTCCAGGCCGATCTTAGATCTGCATGCCCAAGGTCAGGGCATTCATTCATTCAACAGCGTTTACTGAAGATGTAACAATGGCAGGTGCCAAGCCCTGTGATGAATACAGGAGATATAATTGAGAAGCAGATATAACCCCTGTTCTCAAGGAGGCTATAGTCTCTTGGATTGTAAGGGAGAAAATGGTCTTGAGTCCAGGCCAAGGCTTTGGCACAAAAGGGCAGTTCATTTTGACAGGAAGGAGACCGGCCCTTCTTTATGAGGCACAGTAATGAGTTAGGACCAGGAGAAAGAGCCCAATCAATTGTCAGTAATGGAACTGCTGAGCAGATAAAGGTCTTAGAAGGAGCAGTGTCAGGTTAGGAGCAGGGACCAGATCCGAAAGGATACATGCCAAGGTAAGATGCAATAATGAGGAGGGCCATATCAGAAGAAATCACAACAGTGGCTTGTTTTTTTTCGCCCCACCCCCTGTTGAAATTTGCAATCTGGTGCTCTTTCTCTAGGTAGACTGTTACTGCTAAACACAACAAATAACAAAAGGTGTGATGCATCATTGTTGTGTAATAAGAGGGAGTGAATCAGGATGCCAGCTTTAGAAACAATTTAAAGATCAACCTTTGATCCTCACCACCTGTTTTTTAAATATATAAATCTGATGATGACACACCCGTGTTTAAAACTTTCCAGGGATAGCTCAGTCCCTTTAGCAAGAACTTCTCCCTGGAGCTTGCAAAGCTGTGGGCGGGGCCACCTCCTGCTCCACAGCCCCACCATAATTCCCTGGCCAGTGTTTCTGGCTTCATCACGATTTCTCTACCAAACCAAGTCGCAGATCTGGAACGCTCTGCTCCCAGCTCTCACCCTGTCAGTTGTTCGCTGTTGTTGTTCAGTCACGAAGTTCGTGTCTGACTCTTTGGACTGCAGCACACCAGGCTTCCCTGACCTTCACTGTCTCCCTGAGTTTTCTCAAACTCATGTCCATGTAGTCAGGGATGGCATCTAACCATCTCATCCCGTCACCCCCTTCTCCTCTTGCCCTCAATCTATCCCAGAATCAGGGGTCTTTTCCAGTGAGTCAGCTCTTCACATCAGGTGTCCAAAGTGTACTTTAGTCGCTAAGTCATGTCCAACTCTTGCGACCCCGTGAACTATAGCCCACCAGGCTCCTCTGTCCTTGGGATTCTCCAGGTAAGAATACTGGAGTGGGTTTGATTTCCTTCTTCAGGAGATCTTCCCCACCCAGGAATCAGACTGGGGTCTCCTGCATTGAAGGTGGATTCTTTACTGACTGAGCTATGAGGGACACCCATTCCATTGTATATATGCGATAAATACTAGTTTCTATGACTCTGATACTGTAAATAGTGCTGCAATGAACATAGGAGTTCATTTATCTTTTCAAGTTAGTGTTTTCATTTTCTTCAGATAAAAACCCAGAAGTATAAATGTGGGGTCATATGGTAGTCTTATTTTTAATTTTTTGAGAAACCTTCATACTGTTTAACAAAAGTGACTGCACCAATTTACATTCCCACCAACAGTTCATGAGGGTTTCCTTTTCTCCACATCCTCACCAACACTTATTTCTAGTTTTTTTGATGATAGCCATTTTAACAAGTGTGAAGCAATATTTCATTTTGGTGTTGATTTGCATTTTCCTGATGAATGTCACAGAGCATCTTTTCATGCCCCCTTTGGCCATCTCCATGTCTTCTTTGGAGAAAGATTTATTCAGATCTCCTGTCTATTTTTTTAAAAATCAGATTGTTTGGGGTTTATTGAGTTGTATGAGTTGTTTATATATTTGGGTTTTGGTTTACAAATATTTTGATTTACAAATATTTTCTTCTGTTCAGTAGGTTTCCTTTTGATTTTGTTGATGGTTTCTTTTGCCATGCAAAAGCTTTCTAGTTTGATGTAGTTCTACCCGTTTGTTTTTGCTTTTGGAGACAGATTCAAAAAATTATATACAAGGTCAGGGACCTCACAGCCTATGTTTTCTTCTAAGAGTTTCATGATTTCAAGTGTTACATTCAAGTCTTTCATCCATTTTGAGTAAATTTTTGTGTATGATATAAATAGTGGTCAGCTTCATTCTGCTGCATGTCACTGACCCGTTTCCTCAACACCATTTATTGAAGAAACTGTCCTCTCCCCATTGTATAGTCTTAGACCCTTTGTCATAAATTGACCATTTATTTGGGTGTTATTTCTGAGCTCTCTATTCTGTTTCTTTGATCTGTGTGTCTATTTTTATGCCAGTCCTATACTGTTTTAGTCATTGTAACCTTGTAATATAGTTTTGTTCCAGCTTTCTTTTCAAGATTGCTTGCTTGGGCAGGACCAATAATGTTTTAGCTCTTAATTGATAATATTTTTAAATGTTTACCTTAAATAAAAACTTGTTTGACTCTTCTCTCATACCTTTAATGACATTTTTTCTACTAGTTTCTTTCTGATTTACACTAAGTACTAATATCTGAATTTAGTTGAAAATTCAGCCTTAACATGTAAGGTCAATTGTTTAGCTATAAATTATCATACCTAGCATATAAAAGAATCACATAGCTGTAATCTCACATTTTCAAAACTCATTACCACCAATCCAGGCTCTGTAAGACTCCAATCTTGAACATGATTGGTCTGAAGTCTGTGTTCATTTTGGTCAATGATGTGACCTTTCTGTAAGTCAAGGTTTTACTCAAATCTTCCAAGCTGTATATGGCTACTTTTAATTTTTTGTTTTGCAAAAGCACAGTTAACATCAGTAGGTCCAGGTTATATTTTAACACTCCTTTGTTGGTATGAAAGTGATAGTTAGTACCTATAAGCTTCTGATTTTAGGCAAAGTAAAGGCACCTTATTCTTTTTTCTCAGATAGTTAATTGATGCAGAATCTTATTGGCAAACTGGCCTCTTTGTTTTAGTATTTCTAACAAGATTCTGTATTGCTTTTTTTCACATTAATATATTTTGTGGCATATAAAGTTTTACTTTTAGACTAGATTGGCATAATTCTTTTCTCTTGAGCCTCTCTGATGAGAAAGCATATTCTTTTCCTTCAGAATCAGGCTGTTCTTCCTGATTTTGATGTTGCTGTATTGAAATTCTATTTTCTCTCAGGGGATCTTTTTATACCTGACCTGAAGCAAGGCCACTTATAACTTGGAAGGACATTATGCTTACTATCAATCATATCCCCAGGGGAATAAAATCTCATTTCTTTTAAAAGTCACTTGTTTGAGTTACTTCCTCTGATTTTGATGAGAGCTGTATCCATTTTTTAAATCAAATGAATATCTGCTCCCACTGCTCCCCTCTGGACACCTCCATATCCCATCTTCCTGTTATGTGATTTTTCCCATCTCAGAGCCTTTGAGTTAGCTCTTCTCTCTTCCTAGAACATGTTTTCCTTCACTGTTTCCATTACTGGCTTTTCCTTATACTTCACAGTATAGCTTAAATATCACCTTCTCTCAACATCCTATATAAAGTTGGTATACTGTTACTTATTAAAACTTATTTCATGACACTTACTCTATCTGTAAATATTCCTTTTATATATTTACATATGCTCTACCTCTGTTCCCAATGGCAGGGAACTTGTATGTTGATCACTGATGTTCATTTACCTGCCTGTCACCCAATTTCAGATTCTGATGTCAATTTTCACCTTATTATATACCCCCAGCACCTTCCAAATTCCATGTTTATTCTTTTCTCCCAGCCATCATTACTATATTTAAAAATAAATCTACTTTGATTGGACCAACTCTGTAGCAAACCTTGGCCACTGAGTATTATTCAAATTCTGCAGATTTTAAGCAATTCTGACCATTACTTCTTAATTTCTAGTAGTATGGCCTCTGGGATATGGGGCAAATGCAGGGGGCAGCTTGCAGGAAGACAGGAGACTCAGAAGGCAGGGTAGAGAGTTAAGACAAAATCCACAGGGGGAAGCAAGTTACAGGTGGCTGGGTGGTTGGTGGTTTAGTCACTAAGTTTTGTCTGACTCTTGTGACCCCATGGACTGTGTCCTGCCAAACTCCTCTGTCCACATAATATCATGTTTAAGATTCTATTACTTTATATTTTATTTTCAGCTTTTGCAAATCAGTATTAGGACTTCTTAAAACACTACAGATGTTTAATGATACTCCTAGTACAATAGATATAGCAATTTTATTTGGGCACACAGATTTCCATTCAGAATTCTGAATGGAAAGATACAAATATAAAACATAGAACCTGCAGGTACAGGGCTGCTTCCTTTATTGGTAAATACCAACACGGTGGTTAGCAGCTCATTGAGAATCGATTCAAATAACTACCAGTCATTAGTGTGGACTTTGATTATGAGTGCAAAGACCTCACTCACTAAATAATTCATGGTGATAGGCCAGTTAGCTCCCATTAGGGTTATTGGCTCAGTAGGTAATACCACCTGGTTCAGACTGTCTAGTTTCTCTCATAAAAGTAAATTTCAAAAACCAAAGCATCACCTAGTCCCAGGTTCCTCCTTTAACAGAGGAACAACTGAGAGGCTTACGTTTGCATAGTCAGGAAGCAACAAACCTGGCACTAAAACACAAAGCCCAATAACTTCCTAGTTTTTGCCCAGTTCTCTTCCTCTTCCCCTTGAGATAGAAGAGGATTCAGGATGTTTGCATTTTTGGTTTGTTTCCTAAAGCATCTTGAACATGGCAATCCTTAAACCCGATCTAGAAGTCTAGCAACCAGATGCATCACCAGAAACATATAGATATGTCACATATATATATATATATATATATATATATATATATATATAGAGAGAGAGAGAGAGAGAGAGAGAGAGAGAGAGAGAAAGTTATAGTTTTCTGTTCTCCAGTTGAAAAATCTGCACAGAGAAGAACTGGCTGTTGTAAAAGCTGCAGATTTCAAAATAAAGTTCAATAGTACATAACTAAGGTCTCCAGTAACATACCTTTCAAAAATAAATCAACCATCCAAGAGGTTTGGTAGGAAATGTCATGATACTGAGATCATTACAGATTAAAGAGGAATAAAATGTGAAAAGAAAACATGGAGTGTTTTAAATAAAAGAAGAACCTTATTTTTCAATAAGTGTTCTATTTCCCTGAGTCACAGATTGCCAAAACTTACACTGAAGTTTTTTGTTTTGTTTTGTTTTTTAAATAGAAAAAGAGTTTATTATGTGTGTGGGAGTACTCAATAGTGAGTAATTAGCAAAATAGCCACAGGTAGAGGTTTAGCTATCTAGCGAAGGAAATGGCAGCCCACTGCAGTATTCTTGCCTGGGAAATCCCATTGACAGAGGAGCCTGGCAGGCTATAGTCCATGGGGTCACAAGAGTTGTACATGACTTAGCAACTACACCACCATCACCACTGGAGGTTTATGTATCAGTTTAACCAAAACTGGGGTGAGGAGTGGGGTGAGGGTGGGAGTGGTGGGTCTTCACTATTAAAGAATAGAAGATTCTGTTAGGCAGTCTCCTTGGAAAGAGACTTGAAGCTACCCCAGAATGGGGGTTCAAGACAGCTGTACTTTGGGAAGGCTTTACTGTCATCATGAAAGAAAATTTCAGATAAGACTTTCTTCTGACTACTTCAATGGCTTTTCCAAATGTTCTCATTACATTGAGGGTCACAAAGTTATGCTTTGCATTTGTAATATTCACTAATGCTCCAGTAATTTGTAGGAGGGCCCCATTTCATACTGCTTGTTAAGTGCTTAGTCGCTTCAGTCATGTCCAACTCTTTGGAACCTTATGGACCATAGCCCACCAGGCTCCTCTGTTCATGGGATTCTTCAGACAAGAATACTGGAGTGAGTTCCCATGCCCTCCTCCAGGGGATCTTCCGGACCCAGGGACCAAACCCGCATCTCTTATGTCTTGCATTGGCAGGAGGATTCTTTACCATTAGTGCCAGCTGGGAAGCTGAAACCCTCTAAGCAGTTTCTGTCCTTTTATATTGAGTTTTATATATGCATATATGATTGAAAGTAAATGGTTCTGTGCTAATGCAGCAGACAGAATTCATCACTAGTGCCTCCTTACTGTTCTCAAGCTTTTATCTCCATTTCCCGTGGCTTGACTCAGCCCGAGCTGTAAACATTTGCTTCCATGCCTGTCTCCCCAACCATCAGCCTCATTGAGGGTCAGGATCCATTGTGCCTGAGACCACAAGAGACCTCAGGAAAGAGCTCAATGTGAAGAAATGGGGGCAAGATTCTAGAGACAAGAGAGCTGACAGTTTCTGCAGGACTCACAGTATACCAGCTCATCTTTGGTGTGGCCACAACCTTCTAGCTGTGTTTGTGAGCTTGGTTGCTCTAAATATTACCATAATGAGAGGGGAGTTTGGGGGACAATGGATACATGTATATGTATGGCTAAGTGAGTCTCTTTACTGTCTGCCTGAAACTGTCACCACATTGTTAACTGTCTATACTCCAATAGAAAATGAAAAAAATTTTAAAAAGCGAAGAAGACTGTGCAGACAGTGTTGCCACCAGTGACACTGACTGCCAGCATCTTGGGAAGTTTCTTGTTTGTTAGGACCATCTTAGAGATAGAAAAAAAGACACCCTGCCCAGATGCCTTTTTCTTCTTTGAGGATGGTATTTAACTGTTCTGTAGGTGGCAGCTGGCTATATATTTAGTAATGATTCTTAATGGGAGAGAATTTTCTTCATTAATTTTTTGAAAATTGAGACGGCCAGAAGTTGACATCAAAAATGGTTGTGATCTAGTCAGGGTAGGAACACTGACAGAGGCGAAATATCCAGCTTTCTGTGTTGTGGCCAAGTACGTGTGGAAATGCCTTAACATACTCTTAATAAAAACATCACAGTGATAAATGTAGAATTCCAGAATGCTTATTATGTACTGTATGGGTAAATGACAATTAATAGTTGTTTGCAAATGAAAAACAGTAGACATGAATATTTATCTATTTCATGGTCCTGGAAGCAGCTTTCAGATTACTTTTATAACCAATTTATTATGAATTATGAGCTCATATAAACTAGGCTCACACAATCTTGCATACTATAAAATATTAGTTTAAGATATGAATGATTTTATCATAAGATAGTCACCATGGTTTCTGTTGATTACATGACCCATCACACAATAATTAGCTAAGAAAGGTATATTTAGTCATATTAAGAAATTCTTTTACTTTTCAACTTTTGAAATTCAGCTTTAGAATTCTTTCCAGATGCATAAAAAGTGAAAGCGTTAGTTGCTCAGTCGTGTCCAACCCTTTGCAACCCCATAGGCTATAGCCCAGAAGGCTCCACTGTCCATGGGATTCTCCAAGCCAGAATACTGGAGTGGGTAGCCATTCCCTTCTCCAGGGGATCTTCCAGATCCTGGAATCGAACCCGAGTCTCCTGCATTTTGGGCAGATTCTTTACCATCCGAGCCATCAGGGAAGCCCTCAGATGAATAAGGCCAAAGAATATCTAGTAGAAGAAGGCAAGAGTGGCAGCTCTCATACACTCAATAAACCAATGTAGGTTTTACTAAGCCTTCTTTTAAGTTTGCTCAAGAGAGAGATGAATCCATAAGGCAGTCAGGCTGCTTATGGTCATGCCACCAGAAATACACTGTAAACAATGGAATTGCCACCAAATTTTGGATCCAGAATTTTATGATTGACATTAGGGGTCAGTGGCTGCATTTTAGATCCATCCCCAGAAGCGATTCCATAATCAACAGAAATCAGAAGTCCATTCACTGAACCACTGGCAGAAAATTAGGTAGAGACTCCCAGTTTGCTTTGGCTCCAGGGTATTTCCAACAACCTCGAGCTAGGGAAAATGACCTAACTGCAACCTGAAATCCCATATCCAGAAAGTGAGACGCTCATTTTTTGGCAGAAATGTGGAGAGTTATGAGCAATCTAGAATAGTTGGGGGAAAATGGTGATGCATTTAAATGGAAAACTATTAGTAATGAAAAAGTTTAATAGGTTTTAATTCTGTTTCTCATTCTTCTGAAATATTTTTATGTTAACTTGGTTGAGTTTGTAATGACATGTCCATTTGAAAACAAAAATCCGACCATATTCAAACTCTACTAAGGCAATTCCTGGTGAAGTTTAAATAGTCTTGTTTATTTCACAGCATCAGGTAGGTGACTTTTTCCTCCTCTTTAGCTCCTACATTTAAATTCTATGCTCTCTGTTTACAGTTGGCAAGAGTCAGGTTATCCTTGATTTCTGCCAAGATGCCAAGTTAACTTGGCTGATATTGGATTCCAGAAGGCAAAGAGCCTTCTTCCCCAAAGCAATTTCTGATTAAGAAGAAAATGAGATCTCAAGTGTATTTTTAGCATCTGGAACTCTTAAATATTCATTTATTCAGTTTTGACTTTGAAGACCCTTTGAGTTGTTACATTTTGGGGGTGTGCAGTGAGTAGCACTACTATGTGATTCATTGTATCAACTTCAAACAATTGTGTTGCCATTCCTTCCAGAAACCCCCCCCCCTTGTAAGTTCCATTCCTGGGTTGGGAGGATCCCCTAGAGAAGGAAAAGGCTACCCACTCCAGGATTCTGGCCTAGAGAATTCCATGTACAGTCCATGGGGCTGCAAAGAGTCGGACCCAACTGAGCGACTTTCACCTTCAAGGCTCATAGGACGTCATGAGGGCATTTATCTATCTGCCTTTGTATATTATGAATATTCATGAGATTCATGGACAGCCAAGGACTGCGGGGGTGGGGGGGGGAGGATTCTTGGTGGGGGCGGGGGTCAGGGCTGTGAAAACATGACAGCAGAGATTATCAGCTGTCCTGGCCCAGTCTGAAACGCACAGACTCAGGGTTTCCGGTGGCGGTGGGGATGTTGTTGTTGAGTTGCTAAGTCCACGTCTGACCCTCTGTAACTCGATGGACTACAGCGTACCAGGCTCCTCTGTCCTCCACTGTCTCCTGGAGTTTGCTCAGATTCATGTCCACTGAGTCGATGCCATCTAACCGTCTCACCCCCGTAACATATTGGACATCTTCTGATCTGAGGGGCTCATCTTCAGGTGTCATGTCCATTTTGCCTTTTCATTCTGTTCATGGGGTTCTCGCAGCAAGAATATTGGAGTGGTTTGCCGTTGTCTCTTCCATTGGACCACGAATTGCTGAAACCCTTCACTATGACCTGTCTGTCTTGGGTAGCCCTGCACGGCTTGGCTCATACATCGAGTTATGCAAGCCCCTTCACCACGACAAGGCTGTGATCCATGAAGGGAGGGAGGTGGTGGTCTGCAAAGAGTGGCCTTGTTGCCAGCTTCTGGCTACCTTGTCATAAACCAGTGGACTGCATGCTTGATGTGAGTACATAAAAATGGCCTCTTCTCTTGCGACAATAATTATGTCTGCTTTGGGGCAAGTTGCTCCCCAGCAGTTCTGTAACTAACAGCGTGTCCTGGAGAAATGAGTGACTCTTCTCTTGTTTTTGACATTTCTCCCCATTACCTTGTTGCCCTTCCCAGACTTCTCATCTTGTTTTTTTTCTGATTCTGTAGAACTGAACTGAACCTAGGACACGGTGCTCTGTGATGTGAAAGACTATCTTTTACAAATGTGAATTTTCATTTAAACAAACACATTTTAATACTTTCAAAAGATTCATTAAGATGCCACTGGATACTATGGCCTTTTACCCAGTGACTATGCCTTAGGGAAAAGGAAATGATCAGTCTTTGGGGGAATTACTGGACATTGGTCCTGAATTGGAGGGCTTCCCAGGTGGCCAATGCAGAAGACTCGGGTTCAATCCCCGAGTTGGGAAGATTCCCCTGGAGTAGGAAATGGCAACCCACTACAGTATTCTTGCCTGGAAAATCCCATGGACAGAGGAGCCTGGTGGGCTACAGTCCATGGGGTCGTAAAGAGACAGATACGACTGAGCTCGCATGTACAAGGACAGGGGCCCTGAATTGACACTAATTTCTGAGACCCAAACATCATTGTCATCAGACCAGGGACTTTTGGGAGTGGTGATAATCGGGGTTTTTAGCTCAGATCCATTTCATAGTATGTGGGTCAATCCCCAAACCCATCCTGCGGTCCTTTCCTTAATTCCAGGATGCAGAAGTGGAATGGACATGCTCAGCACCTGGCACAGTTGCATTAGAGAGTCTGAGAAATATGTCTAATGGAGGAACACTCTCTGGTCTAGGTGTTTTTTCTTAATAGATGCATGTCTTAGAGAGGGAAATAACCACTGATTAGCGCTGAGGGAACTCCCCCTGAGTAGCTGTGTGGCCTTGACCAGGGTCCTCAGCCCACCCAAATGTGCCTCCTGACCTAAAACACAGGGAGTTATACTAGTTGCTCTTCCAGTTTCCTTTCAGTTCTAAAACACTGATGTGTTTTCATTCACTTCCAACTTTCTTCTTCCAACACTTTCTTCTTTGAGCAGTCACACTGGAGATGTATGGGGTTCATATCTTCTGTCCTATGACCAAATAAAGATAGCGTGGCACTCCTGCACACTTTTAGTGAGAGATGGTGCAATAAATGCTGATGTTTTCCTGCACTCTTTCGCTTCTGCGCTTGTCAAATTCGCCTCTTTCCTCTTCTCTCTTGCAGTCCCAACCTCCTTATTTTGGAGTTCCAGCTGGCTTGACATGAAAAATGTGCAGTAGTAAGTGTAATGGATAATTGCATCAAGGAGAGGGGACAATGAGCTAAATTTCAAATTCAGAATAATTACCTAAGTCTTAACTGTAACTAGCCTAACATAATTAATTTCTTTTCCAACTTATTTTATTGTTCTGCAAATACAAAGGTGATTTTTCATTAACTTTTAATGCTGTTTGTAACGCCATTCCAGTTTGTATTCGATGTGGCTTTGAATGGAGTTCTACACACAATAGAATGCAATATTGGCAAGCTTTGCTGTAAGACACGGACTCTTACTGAAGCTGTAGGAATAGCATTTTTATTAAGGTCGTTTTGTTTAAGGGAAGGGACAAGCACACTCTATCTGGGATCATATCTTGGCAATAACAAAATTTCTGAGCAGTGCACAATAGGAAATAGTTTTAAACTTTGAAGTTTATCTGAGTTCATTCTAAGTATGTTTGATGTGTATGCTCAGTCACTCAGTTGTGTCATGCTCTTTTGCAACAACGTGCACTGTAGCCCGCCAGTCTCCTCTGCCCATGGAATTTTCCAGACAAGAATATTGGGGTGGATTCCCTTTTCCAGGGGATCTTCCTGACCCAGGGATCGAACCTGTGTCTCTTAGGTCTCCTGCATTGGCAGGCAGGTTCTTTACCACTAGCACCACCTGGGAACCCTTTGAGGTTTGCTCTTCAGTAACTGTAAAATAGAGAGACAGTCCCACTCTCATCTCCCATCTAGACTCCTGCTCTTGCTTCTTTGGGTTGTTAGCTGGAGGTAATCTTAGCTTTTCTTCTCAAACAGAACTTCCACAGCACTGTGGAAGAAGCCACATTGACTACAGATATGTCAGGAAAACATCCAAAGTTATTGTGCAGAATGCAGGGTTTCAAGTGACAGAAATCCATCTCCCTGTAGGTTAAACCAGTGGATGAATAGATAGATCCTTTGCACAGGAGACTTTCTTAGTCTCTGCTCAGGCTTGGTAAGTCATGTGGTGTCAGAACTAGCAAGATTCAGAGTTCCAGCAAGGAACTTGTGAGGACTTGTGAGGACTTGCTCCATCTCTGGCTTCTTCTCTTGGCTTTGTTTTCCACTGCACAGTGGCTTCCTCAGCAGGTGCCTGAATTTGATGGCAGAGATACCCATGGGAGATCCCAGACTTTTATTATCATTATTAGTGATAGCAGTTTCAAAGAAGAGACTGCTTCCTCCCCTGGTGTCCCTGTCAGTTACTGAAAATAGACTCTGATCCATCCTGCAAGGTCTTCTGCTACAGTTCCTATGTCTGTGGATATAAATATTTGGACCAGCCAACCTAACCTTCCCCTGGCTCACAGGAAGTATGGTCTGATAATTGACAGCTTTGTGCCAATCAAGGAGGTGGGGATTGTGGAGCTCAGACTGCAGAAGAAAGCATGAAGGCAGATTTTTAAACTGTAGCTGATATTCATGCTACCACCTTCAACTCTGTAGTGGTGGAGTTGTCCAGCTCTTAAAGGTGCTCACAAGTGATGTCCGGAGATGACCCAGTGGAAGTCCTCCTGTCTATGGGACAATTGTGAGTTGTGTAAGTCCCTAAACTGGCATTCCCTTCAGTGGTTGTCTTTCTTATCCAGGTATGTTACCTGAAGTTAGGATTCTCTACCACTTTTTATACTCAACGATAACTGCATGAGGTAAATACCAGTATGATTCTCAGTTTACAGTTGAGGAAACTGAGGCACGGAGAGAGTAAGTAACTTCCCCATGGGTACACAGCTAGTGGTGCAATGAGGTGTCTCAAGCTTTTTTCAAATTATAATCACTGGAGCTCCTTTTGTTAAAATGTGGATTACCTGAGTCTCACCCTGGGACATCCCAGTTTAGTAGTTCTGGAGTTTGGTGGGGGAACCTTACAGTTTATAATGGCCAAAATGATTCTGAGGAGTGACAGGCTCAAGAGCCACTGATCCTGAGAGCAGGCAGGAAGCAGAATGACTAAGGGTCAGAGGATTTTAGTCATGAGGTAAGTGGTAGTAATGAACATGAAGAAAAAATATATATATATATATTTAAAATCTTTGTGGCAACCTGGTCATGAAAATGGTCCTATTAGATGAAGAAGAGAGCATTTGGGAGGATACTGAGTGGTAGTGACTCTGATCTCTCCTTCAGCCACTGCTTCCTCTGAAATGCTTGGTCGCTCAGCCATGTCCGACTCTTTGTGACTCCATGGACTGGAACCCACCAGGCTCCTCTGTCCATGGGATTCTCCAGGCAAGAGTACTGGAGTGGGTTGCCTTGCCCTCCTCCAGGGGATCTTCCCAACCCAGGGGATCTAATTACTGTCTCCTGTTTCCCCTGCATTGCAGGCAGATTCTTTACTGCTGAGTCACTGCAGAAGCCCCTACCCCTTTCCAAAATGTACCCTTACACATTTATTTGTTTAGCTATGTTGAGTCTTAGTTGCAGCCTGTGGGATCTTCACTGCATCTTGTGGGGTCTTTCCTTGCGGTGCACAGACTCTCTAGTTGGGGCTCTCAAGCACAGTGGTTGCAGTACAAGGGCTTAGTTGCTCTGCAGCTTGTGGGATCTTAGTTCCAGTGATTCAATCCTTAGCGACCAGTGATTGAACCCAAGTAGCCTATATTGCAAGGCAGGTTCATAATTGCTGGACCACCAAGGAATTCCCTCAAAGTCTACTCTTAATATAGGCATCTGTTTCCCCTATATCTGTTTCAGCTTTCTGGAGAAGCATGTTTTATTTTTGGCTAACACACCTTCTTATTAGGATGAAGTGTAAAGCTTAAAACCTGACAGGGGTTCTAAAGTTTGTTTCTTCTGTTTGGAGTAGCCCTGCCCATCTTCCCCGCTCACTACCACTTACACTTCAGTTCTCAGGTTTAATATCAACACCTCCATGAAGCCTTCCCTGATCTACCATCTTTACTAGGTTCCCTGGATACACTCTCTTTCAGCACTTTGTAACTTTCCTTCAAGCAATTGCCGTAACTGGAAATTGTTCATTTACTCATGTGACTGTTCGATAATCTGGTACTGCTATCTCCCACTAAACTATAAATGAGTGACCACATCCGATTATTTACCTCTGTATTCTCAGCATGCTGCCCTGTGCCTGATCACATATTAAATATTAAATAATTCTGTTGAATGAGTGTAAACGGAGTCTCCTTTAAGCAACCAGGGATGCCTGGAATAAGTCCTAAGGATACCTCTCCCTGGATGGGATTTCTAAAAGGAGAAACAAGTGAAGAAAGGTGAAGAGAACCTAAGAAAAGGCTTAGAAAGCAAATGGCAAAAAAACAGATAAGGAAGCAATTATCACCTGCAATCTAAGTATAGACTTAAGTAAACAGAGCCTTAAGCTGTGAAAATAGCTGGGGACCCATGGAAAGGGGCAAGTAATCTGGCCATTAGCCAGAGAAACAAGAGCTAAGTACAGGGGAGAGGATAGAATGCTCTTGGAAGTATTTTGTTGTTGTTTCTTTTTTCACAAAATGTTACACTGGAAAATACTTTAAAAAAAATTTATGTGGACCATTTTTAAAGTCTTTATTGATTTGCTACAATATTGCTTCTGTTGTTTAAGTTCTGGGTTTTTGGCCCTGAGACATGTGGGATCTTAGGTCTTAGCTCCTCCTCCAGGTATTAAACCTGCACCACCTGTACTGGAAGGCGAAGTCTTAACCTCTGGACCACCAGGGAAGTCCCTAAAGAGACTTTACTCCAACAGTCATCAAACCGGGACCCCCATATTCCGGATGCTCAGATTACTGGAAGCTTAAACTAGGTTCAAAATTAAAAAAAAAAAAACTTTTAAGTAAACTTTTATTGAAGTATAACAAACATACAAAAAAGTGCAGATAGTAGCATACCATTTGATGAATTTTTACAAAGTGTACACACACTTAACTAGCACCCAGCACAAAACAAAACAAAAAGGATCATCAAGCAGCATTCCAAAAGGTTCCCATTCCTGCTTCAGTGACTAACCTTCAAAGGTAACCGGGTTCTTATAACCATAAAATATTTCCTGATCGTTCAATGAATGGCATGTCTTTTTCTGTAATGTGGCTGAATGACTTAATGAAAAGCAAGTCTTTTTTGCATGTACTCCTAGTCTTATCAACTCCATGAGGTCATGGGTGCACATTGTTAGCTAAAACAAGAAGGTAGATATAGTTGATTGGGTGGGTCCATCACTTAGAAAGTATGGATCCAAGAGGAGATGAAATAGAGTTTGTGGTTTTATCCAAAAGCAACTCTCATCAGCCCCATTCCCAGAGTCTATGATCTTTTCAAGAACTCATGACAGTGTCTGAGTGCTGATAGGCATAGATTTTGGTTCCAACATGAAAAGATAAAAGGAGATTGCTAAACCAAAATCATGGCACATTCATGTAAATGCATATAAAACCTGACTCTTAATCCACTTCATTGATTATCCAACAGAAACCATTAACGTTTTCATTACAGTTGAAAACTATGAAATGAAAACTACATAAACCTGGAGATTTTGATGTGGGTGGGGTGGATAGTGGGGGACGGAACCATCAGAGAAATAGTGGCCATTCTGACAAGACTGAGGGCTCCTTGGGAAGAACTGAGGTGCATCTTCCATGCCCAAGTGAAAGGAGTCCAGTAGGGGAGATGGCCCAGGGCAGTGGTGAACGGGAACTGAAGTGCATACTTGAGCAAGACTCTGGGGACTTTGTGAGTTGCTTTCTCCACAGCCAACTGCAGATCTACAGGTGTTGCTGTTGTTTTGTTCCCTTTTAATTAAATCTCTTCCTAGGATATTTTGTTGAGTACTTTTACTTGGAAGGAGTTTCTAAGTCTGGCTTTGAAGTCAGACAGCTCAGGTTCAGATCCCCTCTCTGTGTGCAGATTTCAAACTCCCTGATGTTGAGTCTCTCAACCTCTGTTTTCTTATCCATCAAATGGATTATTAATACTTACTTCCAAGGCTGGGGTAAACACATTAAATAATGTAGGAGCACTTAGCAGAAGGTCTGGCATAGGGTAGGTAAAATTTTTCCTACCCTAAATATCCAAATAATTTGAAAACAGCATGCATTTTTCACATAATATTTGAGTATGGCCCTTATCCTTTGGTCATTAAAAAAAAAAGTCTTCAAAATCAGATGTGAATGTTTGGTGGAAAGAAAGTGAAATTTGCTATCCAGACTTGAAAGGGGAAAAAAAAGTATCTCTATTTACAGATGACACCATCTTAAGTATGGAAATCCACACAAAAAAATTAAGTGAGTCTGGCAAGGTTCTAGGATTCAATCAATATACAAAAATAATTCGTATCTCCATACAAGCAGCGAACAATCTGAAGTGGAATTAAGAATTCCATTTATAGTAGCATTAAAGAGAATAGAATATGTAATTAGAGATAAATATAACAGAAGAAATGCAAAATTTATACTTTGTTGCTGTTGTTGTTGTTTAGTCACTCAGTCATGTCCAACTCTTTTGTGACCTCATGGACTGTAGTTCGCCAGGCTCCTCTGTCCATGCGATTTCCCAGGCAACAATACTTGAGTAGGTTGCCATTTCCTTCTCCAGGGGTTCTTCCCAACCTAGGACTTGAACCCACTTCTCCTGCATTGGCAGGCAGATACTTCACCCACTGAGCCACCTGGGAACAAACCAGTTCTTAAAGAACCGTGACTTCAGGAACTCAATCCTCTTCCACGAGAGATATTGGAAAGGTCGTAGCAGTAGACTCCTAAATCCACTCTACCCCAGATGAGTGGTAGAAATCAAGTTTGCACTTGGATCAGAATCGCTGAAGCTCTGTTAAAGCACAGATTGCTGAATTCCTATGCTGTATGCCTTGGGTGGGGCTTGAGAACCGGCATTTCTAACAAATCCCTTGGTGGTGTTGATGCTGCCAGCCTGTGACCACAATTTGAGAACCACTAGTCTAAGGTCACCCTTACGCTGGCTGTTCATGGGTGATGGAATGGGCATATGATTTAAATTTAGCCCTCAAAACATGAAAGGATGTCTACTGGAAGATGTGACATAGGGAATGAACAGTGCCTCCCCCCACCCCATATCTTTTTCCCCAGAGACATTTTGTTTCTGGATGTGTAGCCTGGAAACAGCGGAGGCCATCCTGTGACCATCTGTGACTGTGAGGGAACACGCGCCTCAATCAGGATGCCAAGACTGTGATGGCCAGAGCAGGGAACTGGAAGAAATTTGAGTCCATGATGATATATGGCCCAGATGGTACCTGGCCTGGGGCCTGAGCTTCCAGTTATGTGAGAAAATAAATATCTTCATGTTTTGGCCAGTACGAGTTGGAAGTTTCTGTAAGTTATAGCCCAAAGTAGCCTAATTAATGCAGAAATGTCAGAGACCTGAAACCTGTGAAGGGAACAGAAGGATTTTAGGTAGGAAAAAAACGTCACATGCGAGTGAAAGGACATACCAGACGCATGCATGGTGTGAAGCCAGAAGAAACGGTAGAGCCCAGGCTAAGTGGGAGACAGTTACGAAGTAAAGGACAAGTGCAAGTTAGCAAAACAAAACTTTTTTCAAGTGGCAGAAAGGAAACAATCCAAACCAAAAACTAGGCTGTAAAACTCTACATTGAACAGTTACACTTTTGCAATCAGGATTTATTTTAATGTCTCTAAACCCTGAGGCAGGAGCTCTGTCTTCCCCTGTCTGCTTCCCAGACGACCCTGGTAATAAACTACTCAACTTGTCTTCCACCTAAGTAAAGAAAATTCAACCACCCCATGTCTCTCCTCAGTCGGGAGCTTCCCCTCCCTCTAATGGGTAAGATGTGGAGCCCTAACTTCTCTCACAGGTGCCAAGGGCTCAGAGGCTATGGTCCTGAGCCTTCCCTGATTAAGAAGAGAAACATCAAATTGTCAAACTCACCTAGGCAACCAGGGCACAGCCTTGAGGTTAAAAACAAAAGTTGTCAGAGTCAATGTTTGAATTCTTGAGGAGCCGCCACTGTCAGACAAATGAAGTGGCGATGATGAACCGGTTCAAATAGAAAGTGATGGAAGTGAGGTACCTGGCGTCAGCACCAATTAGAGTCCAGTGCTGGAGAAGCCGCCAGCACTGCAGCCACATGCTCTGTTGGATTCAGCAAGCCGTCAGTGCTACCCTGGGACCGAACAACTAAATAAGATACAGATCTCAGCCAGATTAGTCAAAAGCTTTGCATCATCTTCCACAGTGGCCATATGCCTTTGCTTATCTTGGTCCAAAGTAGAAGATCAATCACTCACTATTTTGCTGTCTAAATTCAAGGTGAAAATGAGCAACTTCTCAGCAAAATTTAAAATAACCCAGCTTCTTCACACTGTGGACAAATGACACTTGCCAGGGTAAATAGGGACATCAAATTCCAGGAACCAGGAGGCTCTGTCCCATGGGCTTGTAAGAGACAAAAAAAATTGTAAAAAGATAGTTGTGCCTTGATTAAGGACTTACTTAATAAGATTGAGCTCCCAGGTGGTCGGAGGCCATCCCAAGTGTGGGCACGAATTCTTGACACTATCATATTATCTGCTTTCACATGCTCTGTTTATTTGCTACATAAATCTTGCTGTGTAGTGGGATTTGCTAGAAACCTATTGGCATCTTATTATGAATACAACTCAAGACTTCTGACCTCCTTACTCTATAATTATCCCATAACCATCTTTAAAGTTACCATGTATTTTGGCTTATCTATGAATGCAAAGGGGCTTCCCAGGTGGCTCAGTGGTTAAGAACCCGCCTGCCAATTCAAGAGACACAGGTTCAATCCCTGGGTCAGGAAAATCCCCTGGAGGAGGAAATGGCAACCCACTCCAGTATTCTTGCCTGGGAAATCCAAAGGGCAGAGGAGCCAGGTGGGCTACAGTCCATAGGGTCATAAAGAGTCAGAAACAACTGAGCAACTGAGCACGCATGCATGAATGCTAAATATCAATGTTTTATGTAACAAGGACATAAAGTAAAGATGTTTTAGTTTAAAATTGTCTGGGAGAAATAAAGTTTATGTTCCCTTGGACCTGATAAAGACCAGAATTGTAAGAAAATGTCATATATCCCAATAAGAAATGCATTAATAAGTATAATATCTTTATGTTACATCATATTTATGATTAATAGTGACTTTTTCTGTTTAGTTGAATAAGAGATAATAATAGGGCATAATTTTTTCTACAGTTCCCATGACTCCTTCTCTTTTGAGTTTTTCCCAAATTATTCAGATAATTCTTGATTTAAAAAAATAGCATTATCTTGAAAAAGAAAATTATTCTTTGGAGCAGCAGCAGACCCTTGATTAAGAAGCACACTATAAATCTGAAATGTTCAACCTTTTAATCCCAGCTCCATCTCATTCCTAAAACCTGCCTGTCCACTATTGAATTACAGCATCTGTTATATAGATCCCTCCTTGTATAGTTTTAGTGAGCGTTTAACTGACAAAATTGACTTATAAACAATGAGACCTTAGAAAATTCTCAACATGAATCTTCTGTGCTGTTGATAAATAAAACCCAGGGGACAAGATGGTACCCATGCAGCAGTGCTAAACAGTGAACTGAAGCTGAGCAACCCATAGCCAGAGGGTCTCTGCGCAGATCAGTTCTTTCTTTTCTTTCTTTTTGGATGTGAACCATTTTTAAAGTCTTTATTGAATTTGTTACAACATTGCTTCTGTTTTATGTTTTGTTTTTTTGGGGGGGCTAGAGGTATGTGGAATCCCTGACCAGGAATCGAACTCGTACCCCCTGCATTGGAAGCCTTAACCACTGGGCCACTAGGGAAGTCCCAGATCCATTGTTGTTGTTGTTTTTCTTTTCCTTAGACTAATTATGATACTGTTGCAAAGGTTATCTTCCTAGAATAAGTCCCTCTCATACCAGTGCCCCAAACTCCAATAACTGTCCATTGCCTATGAACTAGACCTCAAAACTCCATAGGCAAGTTTTAATACAATTCAATGTGTAGCCACTATCTACCTTTCAAGACCACTCTACTATTCTTCTAATCATTATACCCTTAATTCCCCCAAGGACCTTCTGCCTTTCCTTCCCAGAGGCTTTTCTCACCCATGGAAATCTTCTTTGTCTTTTAATGTCATCTCTGAGCCATACCATGAATATTCATTGGAAGGACTGATGCCAAAGCTAAAGCTCCAGTACTTTGGCCACCTGATGCCACAAGCTGATTTACTGGAAAAGATCCTGATGCTGGGAGAGATTGAAGGGAGGAGGAGAAGGGTTCCAGAAAGGATGAGATGTTTGATGCTATCACTGACTCAATGGATATGAGTTTGAGCAAACTCCAGGAGATAGTGAAGGACAGAAAGTCTGGTGTACTGCAGTCCATAGGGTCACAAAGGATCCATCATGACTTAGCAACTGAACAACAACAAAGTCATACCAGTCACTAGTTACTTAGCTTTGTTTTCAAATATATACCCACCCACTCATGTACATATATAACCTACTGTGATATTTGTGTAACCAAAGTCCTAGGATTATTTTTTCCTTTTGAATTATGAGAAAGATCTAGGTAATAAAAAGGTTATTTAATGGAAAATAGGGTATTGAATAGGTAGGCAAATTTGTCAACTGCTTTAAATAGTTGATAAATTGTCAATCATGGAATTTATGAAAATTAAAAAAGAGGGAATTTTCTGGTGGTCCTGTGGTTAAGACTCCAAGCTTCCACTGCAAGTGGCACAGCTTTAATCCCTTGTTGAGGAACTAAGATCCCACAGGCTGAGCAGGATGGCCAAATTAAAAAAAAAAGATTAAAAAGAAAATTTCTTAGTATATTATTTCAAATTTTGACAAAGAACTTGCATAGCAGAAGGATGTGTTATGTAAATAAGAAATGCTTTATTTTAAGCTTTCATTCTACATTATTTTTACCATTAGCCAGAAACCAAGCTGTAAATATTAAATATCTCATTCAGCATAGTTAAAAATATTTGATCATATATGCAAAATTTAGGAGATAAGTTTTATTATGCAAGTTATCAATGTGTTTTCCTAAGGTCATATGCAAAGTCTCAGGGAATAAGAAAGCTGTTGTAAGACAGCAATTACAAATAGGAACAAATTGGTTAAGCTGGTCGGTGAATTTATCCAACTCCAATAATAACATTAACAAAATGAGAGGGCTGGTTTTCAAATGGAGCTAATCATTAAGAGGGGAAATGAAGAAGAATGATCCTTAGTTAATGATTTTGTTCAGAGTTTAGGCTCAGCAAATTTTACCCTTAGTATGGGGCTGTCTCTGCTTCCTTAGAGGCAAACAAAACTGCTGGAAAAATACACAGTTCAGTCAGTCAATACTTTGGGTGATGATCCAAACCAATCACTAAGAACAACTGTGTGACTGAGTTTCCTAGATATTTATGCATTGATTAATCTTTCAAGAATTTATTTGAGTTTCTAACTACATCAAATGAAGCTTTCCTCTAGACATTCTTTTTTTCTTTTTTTTTAGTTTTATGAGCAAAATAGCCTGCTTTTACTGAAATAAAGTCTAAAATTTACAAAGTGAGTTGGAATGCTAAACTTTGGGGATATATATTTTTGACAACTTGTATCCATTAATGTTTTGCAATTTTCCTACATTGGAAATGTGTTTATCCTTATACCTTAAAATCTCATTCTAACTTTTCATTGTCTACTCTATCACATTGAATTTGGAATTGCTGATTTTTATATGTCTGAGGGTTGAGGACTATAGAACCTTTCTGATTCAAATTATCAGACTTCTGTAATTACTCTTGTCATACCACCTGGGAGGGCTTCCCTGGTAGCTCAGCTGGTAAAGAATCCACCTGCAGTGCAGGAGACCCCAGTTTGATTCCTTTGTCGGAAAAATCCCCTGAAGAAGTAATAGGCTACTCACTCCAGTATTCTTGGCCTTCCCTGGTGGCTCAGATGGTAAGGAATTCACCTGTAATGCGGGAGACCTGGGTTCAATCCCTGGGTTGGGATGATCCCCTGGAGGAGCAGATGACAACCCACTCCAGTATTCTTGCCTGGAGAATCCCCATGGACAGAGAACCTGGCAGGCTACGGTTCATGGAATCTCAAAGAATCAGACATGACTGAGGAACTAAGCATAGCACATACCACCTGGACTAGGTTTTGCATAGCATAATGTGAAAAAGAGTAGGCCAAGAAGTTAAAGTAGAACTTCAATGTCAAACTGAGTGTCTTACATGAAAGAGGTGCTAATTCATCATACACAGTGATACTTCTTAAAAGTTTCTGTCCTCTCTTTCTCCTCCCTTCTCTGCTCTTGTACCTCGTGACTGCTTGAGTTTCTCATACACTGGACCCCCAAAACTTTCTCCCTACAAACAACATGCAAAATCCTTCATTTCTCTTGGTCCTTTATTTGATATGTTTCTCCATCTGTTCTCCAGATTCAGAATCACAGAAGAGTCCTCAGATTGTTCTGACAAAGACAGAACTCTTCTTAGAAATCAAGGCAGAGGAAGCCAATCAAAGATTTTAATCCTTCCTTTCTTTTCCTTAAAGCAAGCAGAGTGAGTTGTTTCAGGAGAGGAAGAGGTAAAGGACCTTGAAAAACTCAATATTAATCATTTCTGTCTGTTTTATAAATTTTGTTGATTGAAGAGAAATGGAAGTTTGTATTTAATTTCATGATCATAATTTTTTTTCTTTAAAACATCCATTTATTTCTAAAACCTCAAATAGTCTCTCTGTTTCAGGTATTGTTAACAAGATAAAAGAAATAGGAAAGAAGAAAAAGCAAGGATGGAAGGGAAGAAAAGGGAACCTTGAGTTAGTTAAACTTCATTCCCATGAGTTACTTAAAGGTGACAGTTCATTTGCTTAAAATCACGAGCAATTGCTTCTTTTATTCACTGAACAACTATATGAGTTCTTGGGTGCCTACTATGGGTCAGGCACTGAATAGGATTTCATTTTTCTTCAAGGAAGCACAGGAAGGCACCATATTCTAAATAATAATGGATATAATTATTTTTGTCCTTACGTGGTTCCTCTGCCCCTTGCTTCACTATAGTTGACAAAATTAGATTTGAAAGATTATGGAAATACATGTCCCGAAGCACCACCAATCATTTCTCAAAGTTTAAATAAACAGCCAGAGGCAGTAGCTTAGCCACTGACTCTGTTTCTTATTTGCTAGAGATGTGCCACCCAGTCAGTAACCAGTATAGTTTTGAGACTATCCTAATGACATATTCTAAGAATCACCTTTTTGATGCTGAGTGAATGCCTCCCAGTGGCGTCTCTTGCCTGAACGAAATTTGACTTTAACAATAGCCTAAGGAGAAGATCTTCATTAAAACTGATTTGTTAGCACACAGAATGCTAAAGTAACAGCTTCTGATATACATGTCTACCCCTGAAAAGCAAGCAAAGAGCCTGTACCATTGAGGATAGTAGAAGGCAGGAAACCTTGCATCTCTAAACCAATTAGACACACAATCTTTTACTCAGACACCACGAAGAATCATGCAATGCTGTGGTTCCATATCCCAGTATATTCAGTTTAGTTTCTGTGATTTGAAAGACCATCTAGGAGAGATGTAGGAGTTTAATTACATTACATGTAATGAAGCCTTTTTGGAGGTTGCTCAGCACAGTCCTGGCTCTTAATAGGTGCACTGTGCGTATTTCTTCTAATGGCGGGTATAGGAGTGAAGCAGTGGTGATGAGCTTTAATTTTTTTTTTTATTCCTCATGGTTTTTATTTTTTTTATTTTTTATTATTAGTTTTGCCATACAATGACATGATATCACCATGGGTTTACATATGCTCCCCCTCCAGAACTCCCCTCCCTCCTCCCTCCCCCCAGGAAATCTCGATGCACCAGCCCCGAGCATCAATCCTGGGCCGGCGCTTGATTAGACATATGATAATTAACATGTTTCAATGCCATTCTCCCATATCATCCCACCCTTTCCCTCATCCACAGAGTCCATGAGTCTATTCTATACATCTGCGTTCCTTTTGCTGTCTCTCATGCAGAGTTCTCGTTACGGTCTTTCTAAATTCCATATGTGATGAGCTTTTAAAATGATAATAGTTATTCAAAGCCCAACAGAAAGAAAAATTTAAATGTCATGTTCTGCTGTTCAAGGAGCATTTCACCAAGTATGCACTCAAGGTTTATTAAAATAAATTGTATTCTCTTTCATTTGCATCAGGTATTATTGACAAGTAAGGCTTCAGAAAATCCTGAAACTTACATAATAGAGTTTAGGGTAAATGAGCCTCTGGCTTCTTTGTACCTGTTACAGGAACTCTTCCAAACAGCCATGTGAGAGCATGAAAAGCACTAATCACAATTATTACAATAATTTATTGCCTTGAAGTCTGTTAATGACCAGCAGTTGATGATTTAAAAAAAAATCTGCAATACAAAAGGCCACTTGGCTTGACTCACCAAAGGCATCTATATACTCCCATGTAAGGAGTCCAAGGCTTTCCAACAATTCTTATTGATTGTAAATGGTCATACAAAAGGATGAACTTGAATTTGGTCAGCCCCACTTAACAGCCGCTTTATTTGGTCTTACATCTTTGTGGAAATCATTTCAGCCCCATGCAGATTATTCAAAACATGGATTATCAGACGGGACTGTTTTTTCTGACCATGGTTTTCCAATGATCTCAGTTGGGCTTTAGGAGTTTGTAAGGAGGGACCTGACTAAGCCCTTAACCTTGTGCTTCAGCATCTTGAAGGGAGCCGTGAGGCTGAACCAGTGGTGCCCCAACCCCCAAAGGAAGAGGTTAACAGAGACTGATCACTTAGCAAGGGAACCGGTGACCAAGAAACAGCCCAGAGCAGAGGGACGGAGCATCATGGGACATGGAGACCACAATCAGGCACTGGCTGTTTCCACTGTCTTGTTATGTGAACTTGAGGCAATTACTTACTCTTGTCTCTTTCTATACCTCGATTTAGCCGTCTTTACTGTAAAGGGAAAGGACTAGAGAAGGTATCTCTAAGGTGCTTTCAAGACAAAGAATTCCAAGATTCTATTCATCATGCATATGGCAATTTTCCCATTATTTTTCCACTGTGTACATATTCAGCTGCAGACTTGGCCAATGACAGAACACGTTTGACTCCTATCACTTCAGCTGGACTAAGGATTCTTCTTTTTAACGAGAAAATACCCTTTGTACAGATTGATAACTGCTCTGCTTTACCTCATTACTTCAAGATAATCACAAACAGATTGTGCTTTACAATCCAGTCATTAAAAAAAAAGTGTAGAGTCCCAGGCATTGTGTTAAGCAATGGGGCATAGCTTTGGCTAAAACAAATACAAACAGGACTTCGCTGGTGGTCCAGTGGTTGATTCTGTGCTTCCTATGCACTGGCATGGGTTCAATCCCTGGTCTAGGGAACTAGATTCCATGTGCCATGAGGCACAGCCAAAAAAATTTTAGATAAATAGATAAGTAAAACAGACAACATTCCTGCCTTCAGTGAAGCATTGAGTCTGTGTGGGGAGATGCTAGACATTACATCAATAATCACACAAATAAATATTATAGTTGAGACCACTTCTGTGAGTGAATAGTCCAATGCGCTGTGCAAGTATTGTTTTGTTGTTGTTTAGTCATTAAGTCGTGTCCAACTCTTTTGCAACCCCATGGACTATAGCCTGCCAGTCCCCTCTGCCCATGGCATTTCCTGGGCAAGAATACTGGAGTGAGTTGCCATTTCCTTCTCTAGGGGATCTTCCAAACCTAGGGTTTGAACCCACGACTCGTACATTGGCAGGCGGATTCTTTACCACTGAGCCACCTGGAAAGCCCCATGCAAGTATATCCCAGGGGAACCTAATCTTGCCCAAAGGAAAAGAGTACTTTTATGTAAATAAAGTTCTCTAAAGCTTAACAACTTATTGGCCAGAGATGAATTAATATATTTTTTGTTACCCAAACGTTATTGACCAGAGTGTTTCAGTATTCACTTACATAACAAATCACCAGCCACAAGCATTAGTTTCTGCAAAAATCCCTCTTCCATAATGTGTTAACATCAAATATTCATGTGATAATATGATTGTCCAAGAAGCTGTTAATTACTATCTGAACAATATTCCATATTTCATCAATAAAGAATGCTACCTACTCACAGAAAAAAAAAATCCACCGAACATGATAGAGTGAAAATGATGACTTAGTCTTATTCTCTTTTGTTATGGAGAATAGTCAGTTTCTCAAAATTAGTGCTACTGGACAAAAGTAGACTGAATCTCCAAATAGGGAAAATCATAGCCATTATCTCTCAAGCATTAAGCATCACAATTTTTTTCTTCAAGCATTAAGCATCACAATTTTTTTCTAACAGTGTACTATCTGTACTATAAATTACTAACACTTTTCCTCAAATTCATTTACAAGATGCTTACTTAGAGTCATCCTAAACAAAGATATCCATAAATTAGTACAAAAGTTTTACTAATTGGGTTGTTTAATTAATTTTTTTTGATTGGTGTATACTTGCAGTAGTTAAGAATCCACCTACCAATGCAGGAGACTCAAGAGACATGGGTTCGATCCCTGAGTCAGAAAGATCCCCTGGTATAGGAAATATCAACCCACTCCAGTATTCTTGCCTGGAAAATTACATGGACAGAGGAGTTTGATGGGCTACAGTCCATGGGGTTGCAAATAGTCAGGCATGACTGGAAACATAGCACATACTTGCCTTACAATGTTCTGTACCACAGGGTGAATCAGCTATATGTATACATTATCGCCTCCCTCTTGAGCCTCCTTCTCATGCCTCTGCCCAGCCCGCTGGATCATCACAGGACACCAGGCTGAGCTCCCTCTGTTTCGCACCCGCTTCCCACTAGCCATCCGTTTCACTCACGGTAGTGCAGATATGTCAATCCCAGTCTCCCGGTTCATCCCACACTGCCCCCCACCTTGTGTCTACACATCTGTTCTCTATGTCTGCGTCTCTCTTCCTGCCCTGCAAATACCTGCATCTGTACCACTTTCCTAGGTTCCACATAGGTGTTAATACATAATATATTTTTCTCTTTCTGACTTACTTCACCGTGTTTGACAGTCTCCAGGTCCATCTACAGCTTTATGCTGAGTTTGTATCTACACACGTTAAACTTGGTCATCTGTGTCTCCCTCAATGTTATCTTGACTATCAGACTTTCAGAAACACTGATATTACTCTGTAGTCTCATATACGGACAGACACAAACAGCAGTGTTGGAAAAATTCTTCAATTCATGTGGCTAATACATAAGCCCAGTTACAACAACATCTTTGCCTTTTAGCAGGATTTTCTTACATGTCCCTCTTAAAGCCATTTGTATTTTCCAATAGTTTCTAATTTAATCCATAAATAATTATGAAGCGTCAACTGTATAGTATGATTTCTAAATACAATATCTGATTACTAAAGACTTGGAAATTTGGAGCTATTTTCATTTGACATGAAGACTAAGGGCACTGTATACCTTCAGTCTAAGAATATCCACACAGTATAATTTTGCACCAATACATTGGAATATAGAGTTTCTCAGAAAGGTAATTCAAAACCTTTGCAATGGCAATGAAAAACCTTGGGAATTCAGCTAGCAGAAATGTCACTTATAATGACATTATCTGTGTAATAGAAGCACTGGTATTTAAGAAGAAGTTGTTTAAAACCCCCAAAAAATTATTTTTATACCTCTGTAGAAGTGTTAACTTCACTGTCTGGTATTCAAAAATAATTACACATTGAAAATAAGGTGGTTTTCAGAATTTTCAGTACTGCTTCCCCATTTCTGTAAACAACTAATGATGTTTTAGCTCTGTTTCCCAAATGCTATAACTAAAGTTAAGTTGGGGGGAGTCACAAATTTTGTGGTTTTCTTACATTTAACATCTCATAGGTTACATCTTACACACTGATGTACTTGAGGTTTAACAGTAATTTCGAGATTAGTGTTTTCTAGTTACTAGAATGCAAGGAAAATCAATTGTGCTTGTCTTTTCAGGACTTTGGGTTCTGGCATTAATAAATCACCAGAGATTAGGGCATGTAGAACAAGACTTTATCTGTGTCTGGGAACCAAGTTTTCCTATAGTTTTCTTGACAAGTGTGCAAACTATTCTTAGAGGAGATGAATTAAAACAAGCAGTGTTCTTTACAGATAGAAAAATATACCTGATTTGGCTGATAAAGGTTGTCTGCAGCAATCTCCTTTGTATCAACCAATGGGAGATGCTAAAATTAATTAGGGTGAATCCTGGACTGTGGCAAAGGATTGGGTATATTGGTTGCTGTTCAAGCTCCACAACTTGGATCTGAGTCATGTACTGTGGCTTTTTCCTATTTGTTTTTGCTAAAATTATTTAAAATCTGAATTTTGCAGGAAATATTTCTGAGGCCACTGTATTGATTTCCTTAACATGTTACAATTTCACATTTATTACCCATAGAGTAAAAGCACCAGGAATTTCACTCATGATTGAATTCCATTCAACTTAATTTTAGTTAAAAGACTGTTCTATTGGCATTTATGTCAGACTGGAAAATCATGAAATAATTACAACAGACATTGCTTTTCCTTTGGAATAGCTCTTGTTTTTTAACTGTAAATATGTGGTTATACATTAAGAACCCCTTGGTCCCACTGTTTATCCAATGCTTAGTCAATGCTGGAAAACCAAGATTTACACATTTCATATGCTTTTTAAAGTTGAGTTAGTAACCTTTATGTTAAAGAGAATCTACTCTTATAATATTTTATAATGTAAATTAGCCTCTTATATTGTTAGTGTAGTAAATAGAATGCAGATCTTGAAAACATAAAACTTGGGTTTTAGCTGGGCTATAAAAATTGTACAAATCACTTCATTCTTATTCGGTTGCAATTATCTAATCAGGCAACATAGTATTCAAAATATGGAGGCAGTCATGTGCTTTATATCCAAAAACAGGTGTGAGTCCTGTCTTAGGCACTTGCTGATTATATGACTTTTGGTAAGCCACCTAACCTCTCAGTGCCTCATTTTGAAAAGAAGTTGAAGTGTTTATCACTCAGTCATGTCCAAGTCTTTTCAAGCCCTTGAGCTACAGCCCGCCAGGCTCCTCTGTCCATGGGATTTCCCAGGCAAGAATACTGGCATGGGTAGCCATTTCCTCCTCCAGGGGATCTTCCTGGCCCAGGCATTAAACCCAGGTCTGCTGAATTGCAGGCAGATTCTTTACCATCTGAGCCACCAGAGAAGTTCAAGCCTCATTTTACTCATTTATACATTTGGAGTTGGGGCTTGGACTTCATCGAGTTGCCATGAAGGTTAATTGAAGTTTCAAAGTTCAAGCATTGTGTCTGACCCATATGGTATAAACATAGGACATGGTCGATCACTTCTGCTATTCTTTTATCTCTAGCTTCCTGAAATCCACATCTGGCATATTTAAAATGAAATGTCATCTGTAATTTCCACTGCTAACATTCTGTATAAATACACATCAATGCCAAGATAAACATACCTGTGAGAGGAGATTGCTAAATCTCCTTAACAATTTCGTAATGGAAACCGAGAACTCAGTCATAGGCATTTTGCTGCTGTCATTTTAATGTTATCACCTGGCAGACAAGACTTCTAAATTTTCCTCATGTCAGTATTTATTATGAATCTTGGAATATAAGAAGGGTCTTGTTTGATATATATGTATATTAAAGTGATAATAGCTGGAAATGGAGTGCAGATGGTTGTAACTCAGTATATTAGCAACAAGGGAAATGAAACAGACTAAAAACAAATGACAGTAAAGATTTTCTTTGAATAAGATTTTCTGTTTTATTTAACAATGCCAAGAAATGTTGTCCCTTGCTCCACATCCCTGCAGTAAATGTTATGAGAAGGCCCAGTTCTGTCAAGGGGTCTCTGTTTTTGATGATTATGTCTGCCCCACCCCAACCCTTCATTCTATCTTGTAGAGCAAATGAGATTTTTTAGCTATGTGTTTGTAGCGCCACTAGTGGTAAAGAACCCAGGAAACATAAGAGATGTGGATTCGATCCATGAGTCAGGAAGATCCCCTGGAGGAGGGCATGGCAATCCACTCCAGTATTCTTACCTGGAGAATCCCATGGACCGAGGAGCCTAGCAGGCTACAGTCCATAGGGTGATAAAGAGTTGAACACAACAGAAGCGACTTAGCACCCACTCTCATATATAGTGCCCAAATACATTTATGAGAAACATACAAATATTTTTATATTTGTATAATATAAAAGAAAATTGCTTCCATAGCACCCCTTCATTCTCCCAATGTGAAGATAACTCCAGTGTATGTTTAACCTAAAATCTGAGATCTTCCATATAAGCTTCTTTATGTTTGATTCTGACTTAGCATAAAGACAAAGCATAAAGGCATTAGCCTTTTCATGTTTGAAAGCATGATTTAATCACATCACAATCTCTTTGATTAAAAAAACACAAAACAAAAGAGAGTAAAAGAGGAAGAAGATCTTCTTTAACAATTATATGGAATATTGGTGTGTCGCAAATAGCATGAAATCGGAAACTGGAAAATTTACTAGACTATGAATTGATATGTTTTATTATCCAGTAAAATAATAACACTTTATTGCAGCCAGTGACTAAGGAGTAACCTCTTCTTACTTCTGTGTACAGAGGTGCTCAAGGGCCGACAGAACTTCTCAGCCACCAGCCCACTGACCTAGGCGTTAGGATTCAGAAAGATTCTAAACCATAGTGCCAGGTCTCGGAGACCCTACCTGGCAGCTCCTCTCTGTAGCATGTTTGGAAACCTGTGCATCTCAAAAATGGAATTCAGTTTAGGAGCAAGTTGCAGAGATAGCCCCCTTCTCCTCCTAATGGAAGTTTCATAGCCTATAGGCATCAAAAAAAGTGATGAAAGCTGGAAATGGAATACAGGAGGCTGTAACTCAGTATATTAACACCACGTCTTCTTTCCATTCCATTTTCCCATAAGTGGATAAGTGGACAAAGGTGTAAATTATGGTAAGTGTAATGTGAATGGAAAGAAGACATTTCTCAAGAGTTTTTGTCCTTTAGCTTTGCCCAGTACACCTTCCTTTTCAATCCCTTCCTTGCTCATATGGTTCTCCTTGTTTCTGTATGTAAATTCCTCCTTGCTTTCATTTAGGAGGAATCCAAAACTATGGACATAGCAGTCTGCAAAATTCTGAATATGAATAGCATGTATTCTGAGATGATGGGGGAATCATCACTATCATTAAGTGTGAGCCTGTGTTATAACTAAAGGACATAAGTAAGTTTCCAAAAGCTCCCCAAGTCTCTGAAAATGAACATTTGTCCTTTGAAGAGTCACCAAGTAGGAGGAACTGAACTGTTGAAGAATCTCTAACACGATTGTCCTGTAATACTTGAACATGTCAGGAGATTAACACAAAGATCACTTTGGGCTCTGTCTGGGGACCAACAAGGAGGCTGACAGGCAGCCATGCCCCCACCCACCACCCCCACAGAATCTTTTTTCACAGATGCCATTCCCTAGGGGACTGGGGTGTACATCAGATTCCTTGGGAAGGTAGATACTAGTAAAGTTATCTAGCTAAATTTATTAGCCAATAATGCTATTAGATACTCATGGTTTAATCCCAAAAGTCATTGTGTGAAAATGTTCCTAGCAATTCTCTCGGGTCTTTGGAGCAGGGGAGGGCAGGCACATGTGAAGATATATTCACTCTAAGTTATGGTTTTGCACATTTCAAATTCTTATAAATTTGCAAAGCATCTATTAAGAATATTGAAGTGAAATATGCCCAGGACACTTTCCTTATAAAAAGAAGGCACTCAGTAAATATTAAAGGTGAATGATTGAGAGACTTGCCCCAGCCTGCTACTGGAGAAACCTACCAAAAAGGCAAGGACACTCAGCAAAAGGGCAAAGAAGCTCATTTAGAAAGGTGATTTGGCCAGTGTTTCTGCAAATGTCGGGACTAGATGAGCACTGAAAGTGACAGATACCGACAGTGGGGATGACACGAGAGAAACAAGCTTCCTGACGACTCCTTGAAGTCCTTTTTTTCCTTTTCCTACCAGCCCTGTGCTGACATTTCTGGTGTCAATAAACATAAATTTCTAGAATAGCCTCTGGGGAAGAGAATAGAGGCCAATCCAAGAGAGCTGACTTCCAGATATTCCAGTAATTGTGGTGCAGTCTTATTATAGTGGGAGTTGAAAGCGTGGAGGGCTCCCGCTCTCTTCACAGACTTCCTTTCAAGACAGTGAAACACACACCTCAGTTCCTGCTTCATATAATAGACTTGCTGTCCGTGAATCACTTCCTAAGGGTCTGATTTCTGTTTCATTTAAATCTTGAACAGAAAATTTAAGAGACCAACAGCTCATTTTAAGAGACCTCATATTCTGGTTAAGAAAGAATATCCAGCTCTCATGGGCTTTCCAGGTGGCACTAGTGGTAAAGAACCCACCTCCCATTGTGGGAGACATGGGTTTGATCCCTAGTTGAGGAAGGTTCCCTGGAGAAGGGCATGGCAACCCACTCCAGTAACCTTGCCTGGAGACACGACTGAGGGGACTTAACACGCATCCAGCTGTCATATTCTGACACCTCCTCTTCCTTTGCAAAGACACTTGCAGAAACTTGTCAGAATCTTATCTTACACATTTGAGTATTCATTAAGGCTTTGAATTTCTGAAAGTGTATGAAATATACATCCTTTACCCAATTTTAGGCTTCTTCAGGGCATCCCATCAGGAAACATGTCAGAAATTATTTCATGTTTTTTAAAGTAATTATCACTTTTATTAAAAATGCTGTTTTTGAAATGTGGTTGAGTTTAACATATAGCACACTAGCTTTAGAGTCTGATAGGCTGGATTCAAATCCTGATTCTGCTGCTTAATGGCTCTGTGACCTTGGGCAAATTATGTAATTATTTTAACCCTCAGTTTTCTTGTATGTTAGGAAAGGCTTTCATTTACTATTAGAATTCCATGAGGTTATACTTATGAAGGGCCAGACATAAAGAAAGCACTCAATAAGGGATAGTATGATTCTGAAATTTTCTTGGGTAGTTTTGTTGTCATTGTTTAGTCACTGAATCAGCATCTGACTCTTGTGATCACATGGACTATAGCCCACCCGGCTCCACTGTCCATGGGATTTTCCAGGCAAGAATACTGGAGTGAGTTGCCATTTGCTTCTCCAGGGGATCTTCCTAACCTGAGGATCAAACCCACGTCTCCTCCATTGCAGGCAGATATTTTTACCGCTGAGCCACCTGGGAAGCCCTGGCTAGTTTGCATGTGTGTGCTAAGCTGTTTCAGTCGTGCCCAACTCTTTGTGACCCCATAGACTGAAGCCAGCCAGGCACCTCTGTCCATGGGATTCTCCAGGTAAGACTACTGAAGTGGGTTGCCATGCCCTCCTCCAGGGGATCTTCCCCACCCAGGGATTGAACCCACATCTCCCGAGGATCCTTCATTGCAGGCAGATTCTTTACCACTGAGCCACTGTGGAAGCCCCCTGGGTAGTTTAGGTGGTTCCAAATCAATTTTCTGGAAACCATTTCCCCAAGTTAATTGGAAAGGGCCAATTCACCACATTTGCCATCCAAGAATAATTTACTTTAAACTTTCATGCAGATATATTAAGCCAGGTCCAGAACAGGTTGGTATAGCCAAAGGCAGGAGTTGAGGTAAGTGTAAGAGTAGATAAAAATATCACAGGTGTGGTGGGAACACATGAGACCAGAGGCAGAAGTTCCAGAGATTCTAGACATCTGAATTTTAAAACCTGTCAAAGGAATATTAGCTAAGGCCAACCAATAACCTGGTAGGAAAAGAGGTTAAAGAGACATGCTGAAATTACCACTCAGAAAAAAATTGGCAAATGAGTCATTCGACAGATTGATTTTTGGTGATTTGGCTTTGTGTAAATCAGTCATTTAGCAGATTGGCCTTCTTCTCAGAGATGCCTGTTTTTCTCACAAGTAGAGAAGGATGAACACTTTCCATCCAATATGTCTCAGAAGTATTTATCTTAGAAGCAAAAAATAATTTCTCTCAGAAAAACACCTCTTCAGAGATAATGGGATCGTGAGTTGAATGTATCTCAACTGTGTAATACAAAAAGTACAAAGAGAAATGTTTCATCTCACCCAGAGTTTGCATGTGCGTTTTTTTCCTCTCAGAATGAGCCTAGAACAATTCATGGCCAAATAAGTTATAATTGATGTCGAATTTTAATCATGCAGAACAAGCTCGTCACAATTCTACATAGGAGGATAAGCGGTAAATAGAAAGGATATTGTATCACTTCTTTTCCAATCTCTATTTAAACAAGCTTAATGCTGAGCTAAGTGAGAGTTGATGAGTATAGAGAGTGATCATTCTTCAGATTCGATTTAATACCTTTCCTTGAAGCCGTCTCTTCACACTGATTCTGTATTTCTCTAAGAAACCTTCATTATCATTTGGGTTGCAAAGAAGCAATACCGTAGGATTTAATAACCTTTCTAACACTTGATCCAACACATCTACCAACGAAGCATGATATTGTTTCACCCTGAAAAATCACCGTTCCCTAAAACGCATCTGAAAATCTCCTGGTTCCTAGAGGGATTTAAACAACAAATTGCACACAGCACACAAAATAAGCATTTAGAGAAAATTCTCTGGAGCCTGAGTGCCCTTTCAACTGGACATATCAAAGCCTAAATGTGTTCCTCTTACACTGTCATCTTGCTCCCTCAGGCAGAAAGATGCTCAAGGTGGTCTTTTCTCCACTTACTGCTAAAACTTCAAGGAAATGACAGTAGGAACCAGCTGTGAAAAGCTTTTGAAATGTTTGCCCAGAAGTCTTGCTTAGAAACTGGCTTGCTTTGAAAGAATTAATCCCAGTTCCTGAATAGTGTAATTCATCCATTAATTTTATTTTATTTTTTCAGTTTTCTTGTCATTCATAGGACCCCCTTGAGCACAGGGGAATCAGCTAAAAAAGATCAGTGGGCCAGTCAGATGATTATTGTCACAGAACGCACCTGGAAAGATCGATGCATGGCTGGAAGGGAATCTGCACTTACTTGGGTGTGGTAACAACACAATGTATGTTTTCCCATCCAATATTTTCCGTAATGTGAGTCAAAGCAGGACTTCACTGGTAGTCCAGTGGTTAGGAATCTGCCTTACAATACAGGGAATGTGGGTTCAATCTCTGGTTGGGGAACTAAGATCCCACATGCTTTAGTATCTAATTGCCTTAGTATCTAACCCTGTGCACCGCAACTCTGAAGCCCTGGCCCTCTGGAATCCATGCGACACAACTAGGGAGCCGTTGCTGCAACTAAGACCTGACACAGCCAAATAAATAAGAAATTAAAAAGAAAAAATGAGTGCTAGATCTGAGAATTATCTGCAAGACAACTTACTAAAGTTAATAAATTGTCATTTCTGTCATACTTAACTAGAAAGCATGAACATTTTGATCAATTTTTCAAGTATCTATTATGACTATACCAAAAAGCACGGGCTTCCCTGGTGGCTCAGATGGTAAAGAATCCACCACAATGTGGGAAACCTGGGTTCAATCTCTGGGTTGGGAAGATCTCTTGGAGGAGGGCATGGCAACCCACCCCAGTATTCTTGCCTGGAGAATCCCCATGGACAGAGGAGCCTGGCAGGCTACAGTCCATGGGGTTGCACAGAGTCAGACATGTCTGAGCGACTAAGCACATAAGCACACACAGAAGCAGAATTTTTTTGGTTGCTTATTCAAATGTATGAATGTCCTTTGTCTTCAGTCTTTTGAATCCTGTTCTATGAGCAATGTTAGTCTTTAATGTTTTGAGATCCGCTTTTAAGGGAAGCTTGGTAGACCTTCTGTTGGAGCTGTATGTCTAGTAACTTGAGAACTGACTACACCCCATGAGGGGTATTCAGACTAACTGATAAACACATTGCAGGTGACTTTAGGATTAAATCTCATTGTGGGACAGAAAGCTCCTGTCTATGCTTTTAATTAAGTGCAGGCTTCTGTCCTTTATTTGAACCCGAGAGGTATCATGTAGCAGGAAGTTTCAGCTGAGCAGCATCCAGAGTGTTTTCAAGCGGGTCCACTTTGCAAACAAGGTGAAGAATTAACACTAGGTGTGCTTTTAGCCTCTGGCCTATGCACAGTGTTAAAGCTCCTTTGTAAGCACTTTTTTTTTTCTCATTCCAAGACCTGTGGCAAACAGGAGAAACTGGATTAAAAACATTTTAAAAAATACTACCACACTTGAATCACACTCATTTATTACTCTCTTGATAAATATACTGTGTGAAGAGCAGAATCCAGCATCTCTGGGACACAGAGATGCAGAGATAAAGCCCCTGCCCTCAGAAGGTGTATCATCTAGGAAAGCTGGGAAATCAGATACCATCCCCACAGGAGAGTGAGGTCAAGGACACACACGCTTCCTGCCGTCTAGCAACTCAGAGGTGATGAGCAGACCCCCTGAGAAAAATGGTTCCATCCTTCATCTGCTGTTGATTTATTTTAAAAATGCCCTTTCAGCTAAGTCCCTCTGAATATACTTACCAACATTCTGTCTCTGATTCCTCCTTCTTCTCTTTCCTTCTTTTTGATGGTCTTTTCCTTCAAGCAACTCTTGTAGCTCATACTGTTACTCCTCAGAAGATTGATTCCAAACACTACCCGGAGTTTTCTCCTAAATCCCACCTCACCATCTTCTGCTCATCTCAGCGAGCTGTTTCCTTAAACTCTTCAGATTCATGAAGCCAAGAAAGAAGTCATGATGACTCCTCACCAAACCTCCACCTCCCCATCCTTGTGTATTATTTCTGTTAATAATAGATGGCCATGAGTGTCTCTCTGCTTGCCCAGGCTTCCAAGAGGAGCTGCATCCTTGATTTCTCTTTAGCTTTCCCTCCCAACCTCTCTCCTCCATGAGTTAGTTGGAAAAGCCCTCCACCCAGCCTCAGTGAGTGACTCACCTTCTCACTGTACGTGACATCCTCACTGCCCAAGGCAAAACGGTCAGTCGTCATGTCCTCTGTGTGCAGTGCCCACCCCCATTAATTCACTTATCAAATATTTGCCCTGTGTCTACTGTACACAAATCATCACAAGGCATTGAGGATACAGAAGTGAAAAAAAGAAACATAGTCTCTTAGAAGACGAGAGCTGTTTCTAGTGAGAGATGTGCTTGCATGCTTAGTTGCTCAGTCATGTCCAACTCTTTGTGACCCTTTGACTGTAGCCTGCCAGGCTCCTCAGTCCATGGGATTTTTTCAAGCAAGAATACTGGAGTGGCTTGCCATTTCCTCCTCCAGGGGACCTTCCCAACCCCAGGATCAAACCCACATCTCCTGCGGCTTCTGCATTGCAGGTGGATTCTTTACTCACTGAGCCATCAGGGTGTCTAGTAAGAGATGCAATTAATTAAACTATTTATTAACATGATAAGTGTACCATCAAAGGTACATCTGCTTAGGGCATCAAAGGACATGTCTCCTAAGAAGTGACTGTTGAATTTTAAAGGATGAGCAGGAGTCAGCCAAGTACAAGAGGAGGAAAAGGTATTTCCAGAGGATGAACAAATAAAGAAAAGCCAGATATTACCTACACAAGTTGAGATTCTTCTGGTCAGTTGGTGACTCATCTCTTCCTTCTCTAAACTCCCTGGCTATTGTAGTATTTACCAGCTCCTGACCACATTGCAAGTTTTAACTATAGAGACCATACCTCAGTGTCTTTGAACTATAACACTTGTGGATGCATGCTAAGTCACTTCAGTGTGTCCAACTCTTTGCAATCCCATGGACGATAGACCCCCAGGCTCCTCTGTCCATGGGATTCTCCAGGCTAGAATACTGTAGTGGACTGCCATTTCTGTCTCCAGGGGATTGTCCCCACCCAGGGATCAAGCCCATGTCTCTTAAGCCTCCTGGATTGGCAGATGAGTTCTTTACCACTGTGTCACCAGGGAACCCAGGTTAGTTTTGTGGTCAGATAACTAATGGCCCCAAAGATGTCCATATGACAATTCCAGAATATTTATGCTACCTTACATGGCAAAACAAGATGTGACCTTGAGATAGGGGATCATTCTGGATTATCCAGTCAATTAAATAATCGCAAAGCTCCTCATAAGAGGGAGGGAAGAGGGTCAGAGTCAGAGGAGATGGAGGGGCAGAAGCAGAAGTCAGAGCAATGTGACTTTTGACTGAAGATGGAGGAGAGTCCAGGAGCCAAGGGCAGTGGGCACTCACCAGAAGCTTCCAAAGGCCAGGATTCTCCCTGGGAACCTCCCAAAGCCACATAGCTCTGCCTGCATATTTTATATGCAGAACTCTATGATAATACATTTGTGTTGTTTTAAGCCACTGAGTCTGTGATAGGTCATTTCAAGAGCAATAGCAAACTAGTACAATGTTTAACATTCATCCTTGTTGTGTAGGTCATGATGTGAGTTTTCCATGTTTTCTTCTACATTAGCGTGACAGTTGTAGAATCATTTTGTAAAGTTTTTGTGGAGGGAATCCTAAATGTAACAACCGTTAGACTGTGGTGTCTTGAAAAAGTAAAGCAAATTCAAAATTTTCATCATACAAATTTCAGTCATCAAAGAGGATTAAGAGAGAAAACTGATGAGAAATTCCACATGTTGTGATAGAGCCACTTTCTTTAACTAATGATATCCTTTACTCTGGAAGATAATTTGAAGAAAAATTTCTCCGGTTACAATTATCAGAAAACAAGATTTTTTTTTTTTTTACTGAAATTCCCACAAATTACCATCCTGCATTTATCTGTAACCATGTGTGTATGTGTGTGTGTGTGTGTGTGTGTGTGTGTGTGCACGTGCGCGTGCATGCACACATGCATGTTCAGTCATATCCAACTCTTGCAACCCCCATGGACTGTAGTCCACCAGGCCCCTCTGTCCATGGGATTATCCAGGCAGGAATACTGGAGTGGGTTGCCATTTCCTTCTCTAGGATATCTTCCTGACCTAGGGATCAGACCCACATCAGTTGCACCTCCTGCATTGACAGGAGGATTCTTTATGACTTTGCCACCTGGGTAGCCTTATCTGTAATTAACTCTGTCATTTAGAGTGTGAAATTAATATTTCACTTGCACTGAAAATCTTTTAATATTTTCTGAGAAGAAAGTCCATAATCCATTTTGATAAGTGCTGGTAGACAGTGAGGATAAACATGGTATTGAATGCAAACCTTAGCAGAGGGGTCAGAACGGCCGCCAAAGCACACCAGAGGCCCTGCTGCTAGCAGGTGGGGGAAACCAACTTGGGGGAGCTCACGTCTGTATGGTCTTGGTCTAGGGACTGAGCCACCCTGAGTTTAGTCCTAACCTTAATGACCTGTTCTGATGCAAGATTTACAAAGACTGTCCATCCTCATTATTTTTGAGTTCTAAATATGCAAATGTGCCTACTTGCTGGAAATTATTTATAGTCCCCAAATCAATACTTGTGGCACTTTTAATGTCACATGGGGATGAACACAGAGTGGCAAAACTTTGTGTCATGCGACATGTATGTTCCCAGTTGAGGTCAAAGAAGGGCACACTCTGCCTTCTTATTTCAGCTCTCTAGCAGAAGTGACTGGAGGATGGAGACTGGGTTGGGGGGGCAAGAGCATTAGTGCAGGAAACTCTGTCTCTGGGGCCAAGTGAATGAGGATCTTGGCACCTGTTTCGGGGTGGCTTTAAGCAAGCCACTGAGCACATCCAGAGAACCAGGCTCTGATCCAGTTGGCCTGTGTACCACACCCTAGAACTGTCACTTGTACAAACAATACTGAACCAAGTAGTGAATTCCTTCTACCATGTTGTATTGGTTTCTGTCTTTATGTGAGCAAGATACATTATTTGCCTGTTTGTTTTTAGCCAGTGATGAATATTTATACAGTCTTACATTTTAGACATATGGACTTAAAAGTTTACAGGATTCATAAAGATGTAATGAATGCATCTCTATGTGATTAGATTAGCGTGACAGTTGTAGAATCACTATGTAAAAGTTTTGTATAGAGAATCCTAAATGTAACAACCAATAGATGGTGGTGGTTTTCCCCAAAGAAGTTTATTTCTTTGCTGCAATAAGAATCTCTAAACCAAGGCTCCCTCCCCTACTAGCCACGACATTATCTATTATGAAACAGAATTTTTGTTTTCAAGGACTCATTGAACAGGATTTATTAGGCTCTGGGCTGAGTGCTGTGGAAGATTCAGATAAGGAAGGTATTTCGCCTTATCAAAACTTGTACACTACGGAGCAGAAATTAACTCTACAGAAAAGAAACTCTATGATCCAATATATACAGTATATTGAAGTCTATGTGTTTAGTGTCTAACTTAAAGCACCCTAAGAGCATTTCAAGTCTGCCCATTAGAATTTTAGGCATTTGGAATGTTCCTTGATTTTCATTCACTTGGTAATTAAAATGACCATAACTCCTCTTGTTTCTATTAATATTATGAATTCTGAACATTGGTAAAGATGAAGAAATATCACTGGTACCACCAATAACTATAAGAAAATTTGTTCCAAAGTTTCCATACAGATGAGTCAATAAACTCTAGCTTGATAGGTTAAATGAACCATGTGAAGTATAAATTCAGAATTTTATGCACCTTCTAAGAACATGGTATAAAACATAGATGGACTGCCTCTTTCAGTAGAGTGAGAACTCCCTGATCAATGTCTACAGTTATGCTCTGTATTAAGACCGCTAGAGTCTATTTGACAAATCACCTCTCCTAAGGGCTAAATGTGTGGCTAAATGATTGGGTCCCCTTTCTGTTCACCTCCTCCCCCCTCATTGGGCATGTGGCTCTCGTCTCCTCTTCCCATTGTGTGCAGAAAATATGGAACAACCTCTGTACTAAGTTTTTTGTCAGACACCTTATTGGCCTGATTGTGGGTGAAAGAGTGATTGGTGCCTAGAAGGCAAGCTTCCAGGCAGAATTTATATTCTCAATGGGATCACATTTGCAAGACCCCAAGGTCATGCACAGGGAAGCACGGGGTCACTGGTGTTAATTGTAGACAGGTATCTATCCTGGAATTGGTCTGCTAAACATGAAAAACACTCACTGGCTTTAAACAGGAGTCAGCACAGGACTGGGACTGGGGAGAGTGTCTGTCCATTGTGATGTTCTTGGCATTCAGCTCTTGGTTGCACTGACCCACATCTATCCCAAGGACACTTAGTGGTCAGATACCAAAACATTCCAAGCATTCTTGAGACTTCCTCTTCTGAAAATAATTTTTAAATGGAACCTTTGAGGCCTATGGTGGCTCAGATAGTAAAGAATCCACCTGCAATGTGGGAGACCCAGGTTCTGTCCCTGGGTTGGGAAGATGCCCTGGAGAAGGGAATGGCAACCCACTCCAATATTCTTGCCTGGAGAATTCCGTAGACAAGGGAGCCTGGCGAGCTGCAGTCCATGGGGTGGCAAAGAGTTGGATGTGACTGAGTAACTAACAGGTACACTCGTGAGGCCTGTGAAAGCCAGGCCTACTAAAGCGAGCCTGTATTACACACACACAGACTCATGCATTAAAAACAAGCTGGTCCCTTAAAGAGGGCAGTTACCGATGCTTCTGAAATTGTCCCATATCTGAAAGAGCCTAAAATATCTAATTATGTCATTTAACTAAACTCTCAGGAATTTAATCCTCTTCAAATAGAGCCTATTGTCTTGAAATTGCACATTTAGTTAAAGGAGCTGAGTCCTTTTACCAGAGTACTTCATGAATGTTGAGAAATGTCAGATTCAATCATTTATCACCTGGATACCACATGCTTTGAAGTTGAAGACAAGGGAACAGTGGTAATGACACAGTAAATTATGTTGCCATGGCAGAACAGACTCCAACGGCTACTCAGGTTTCAGCTCTGTGGACTTAGGTCTCTATCAGGACCTGGGCAGGGGGCAGCGGCCTTGGCACATATGCTAATAAAATTGCTGGGTTTAAAATTCGCTTCTTGGATTTAAGCATTCATAACAAGCTTTTAGTACCCTAAGACATCCTTAAATATGGCAGATCTTTAAATGTTTAGAGATTTTGTAATGAATTTTAGTCATCCTCACATCATACATTTGAGAAGAGTATTTTCCAACTCTGACAGAATAAATAAGAAGTTTAGCACTTGTGGGATTCAGTGTGTGTGTAGAAGAGCCACTTCATAATGAGTAACGGATGCCTGGTGAGTGAGATTTGTAAGCTTCGTTAGAAACAAAAAGCACTCC
This sequence comes from Antilocapra americana, assembly GCA_007570785.1. Taxonomy (NCBI): domain Eukaryota; kingdom Metazoa; phylum Chordata; class Mammalia; order Artiodactyla; family Antilocapridae; genus Antilocapra; species Antilocapra americana. The sequence continues at coordinate 27,478,549 of ML662445.1, forward strand.
TGATATGGTCTAATTTTACATGTTATCATGGTCTAGTCATCTATGTTCTCGTGAATTTTGCCTAAAAAAAAGGATAATTGAAATAAATTGGTTGTCAGACCATTTGAAGTCAGATAGGATGTATTTTCTCAACACTGAATCAGAGGCTGAGAATGAATGATTAGATAAGATCAGCTGGCAGACTGGAGTTTGTTTTATCCTTTCTTCTTTGGTATCCTTCTGGAAATAAGGATTTCTTTGTGTGTGTGTGTGTTCTTTGCATTTGTAAAGAAGTGGAAATTTAGTACACTTGCTTTTTGGTTCATAAAATGACTATGACAAATATGAGTCATCCAGTGAAGCTTCTTGTAACTAATAAAATGTCAGTGAAAAAAAAAGCACCTCTTAAAAGAAATGTAATATATGCTAGTCAAAGAGGCAATTGATGCACCAGTTTGGGAACACTTCATTTTTACTTATCAATAATCTTCAATCTATACTTCCTACCTTTTAAAAATTAAAAAAATATATATGATGAGGGAACATTTTCTTTAAAGCATTATTTTTATTTCTTATATTCAATGTTTGCATTATAGCTGTCAAATTTTATATATTACAGTTGTGCTTTCATTATATAAATACATACATTTTATGTATATTAGATATTAGGTAATATTATATATAATTTATTATATTGCTGCTATGTATACTATATTATATAGTTACATGTTGTTGTTTAGTCGCAGAATCATGTCTGACACTTTTGTGACCTCATGGACTGGACCCTACCAGGTTCCTTTTGTTTACGGGATTTTCCAGGCAAGAATACTGGAGTTGCCATTCCCTTCTCCAGGGGAATCTTCCCAACCCAGGGATCAAACCTCAGTTTTCTGCATTGGCAGCCAGATTCTTTACCACTGAGCCATAATTATATAATTAATTATATAATTTTATATAAATTATGTGTTATTATGTATTAATATTATCTATTAGAGATTTAATCTTATATATTTATATACTCCCTTTAACTTTAGCACTTTGTTAAAAAAAGAGGATATTAAATAATAATTGTTGCCATGCAAAGCTAGGAACAGAAAATAGCATCTGTGTTTTATACAAGTAGAATGCCAACATCAGGACACAAACCACCCAATCCTATTAGTCGGAGGCAAGCTGATAGCACTACATGAATGTCAAGGTTTGGAGTATGGGGGTGGAGACCTGGAAGGGGGAATCTTTTGCAGTCATCACCAAAGAAAGTCACAATTTGTCACACAGAGAAAAGATAACATTAATTGACTCCATTTTATTCATTTCTGCAAAGGAACACACGAAACCCCATATCCTCAGGCTATTTTTTAAATGCCAGTTTGTTACAAGTCAGTCTGATTAAATTGAAAGCATTTTTATAGTTTTGTCTTTGTTTAAAAGCAAATACCAGTCATTAAAGACTCCATCGTTTACTGAAGAAATAGTATACTTGTGGGTTTAGATTTCTGGGTAAATAATAAAAAAGAAAATTCAGATGAATTTCAGAAAAGATTCTTCAAGCTAGGCTGGCCAAAATAAATCACAGTTTTCAAAATAACATAGCCCTTGGGAGAAAGTTGCTTCCACGCTTCATAACTTAAGGATGTTAGTCTCATAAACTTTCACACATTTGAAGGGAATGGTAAACATCTAGGTGTCATATTCAAAAGTGCTAGGGTAAAATATGAATATCTGTGTGCTGTTCTTAACTTTGTCACCAAATATGCTACCTTCGGTGAAACGAGTGGTTCTGTGTCACAGTTATAACTCAGTTTCGACATATCAAGGATGAATTATACCCGCACCTCCTCATAGAGTTGTGGACACAACTGAGATTAAAAAAAAAATAATAAGACGAGATAATAAATGCAAACCGAGAGAAATACAAAATGTGATGGACTGCCCTGTATACAGGAAGAAATAGATTTAGTCACTAAAAGTAAGTAAAACAGTGTCGAAACATACATGAAATTTATCAGAAGCTACAAACAGCTTCCTGAAGAGAAGGACCACAGAGGGGGCAGAAGTGAATGAGCCACAGTGGTGACTGAATCCCCATCAATCCAGGAGTCTCTGCCTGGGTCCTCCTTCCTACAGTCCTCACTCTGCCCTAGGTACTCCTCTATGTGGTCCCTAGGAACTTGCCTGTCTGGGTTCCTGACATCTCTGTAGTCCCAGGGCTAGTCTTCCTGACTACCTGTCTCTAATGATGTCACTTCCATGTTCCCTGAACTGGTTTGCAGTCTGGGCTACTCAGTCTGAGGCATCCGCTTGCCCACTGAGACCCTGTACTTGCCCTTCCCTTCTGCCGATCACTCCCCACATGCTCCCCTAACTTGTTAACCCAGCACGGACTTTATTCTCACGCTGTGCACGTCCTCAGAGGAGATCATGGAAAATCTGAAACCAGGTTTCCACTCCACCTGGCTAGCCCTCTCCCTCCACTCCTGGGGCCTCACATGTCCCCTGCTGATTGGAATACTCAGAACATCATGAGATAGATCACTGTGATTTCCACCTTCCTCATCCAGCTATATGTTTACCTACAAGCACAAAGTTTCCATTTCCAATATGATGCACCCTGGTGCTCTTTCAGAGCTAGTCACCTGGTCATTTAAGATAGTGTTTTACAAACTTTATTGTGCTTACAGATTACTTAAATCTTGCTAAAATGCAGTTTCTGATTCAGTAGGTCCTGGAGTGTGGGCTGAGGTTCTTCACATCTAATGGCAATGAACTTGTCCCCTGCACTTTGAGTTGCTAAAATCTAGGCAGTGCTAAGTCGCTTCAGTCATGTCAGACTTTTTGTGACTCTGTGGACTGTAGCCCAGCAGGCTCCTCTGTCCATTGGATTCTCCAGGCAGGAAGGCTGGAATGGGTTGCTGTTTCCTTCTCCAGGGGATCTTCGCGACCCAGGGACTGAAGGCACATCTCCAACATCTCTTGCATTGGCAGGTGGGTTCTTTACCACTAGCACCACGTAGAAAGCTAAAATGTAGGCAGAGTTGGGTTGAACTTCTCAAAAAGAAAGAGAGGCCCCTGCAGAAGCAGTAATTACACTTCTTATGGAAAGCTGCCAGCCACTCATTCCATCAGTTGCTTTAATTTAAGACCGTAAACAGGACCAGAGTCTTCTGCCGAGTCTTGTGTTAGAGCAACACAGCCTGTTCTGTTAAGAAAAGGCTTGTCCCTCTCTTCCTGGACAGATTGGCTTGACTCCCTGAATCTCATCACCGTGGGTTTGGGTCCAGGTGGGGCTGAACATCTGGCCAAGCAGGACTGGCTTATCTGTGAGGCACAGTGTCAAGGCTGTATCTTAGCTACAGGTCCCCTATGAGGACACCCAGATCTGCAGTTTCAGCCTCTGTATCTCAGATGTTCCGTCACAGACTTAAACCATTTCATCATTTATGGTAAATATCGCCATTATGTTGCTAAGCCCTCTGGCATTTAGAGGGTCTGCTTTCCATGCTTATCTTAAGTCCACTGGAATGAGCTCATCTTGAAATTTTTGTTGACAACCTTAGTCATCATGAAATTTTTGTTGACAACCCTAGTCATACAGCATCTCAAAGAAAGGGAACTGCTGAAGATTAAGGAAGGCTTTAAGGATGTTCTGTAACCGAACTTCGGACAGTAAAGCTTCACTGCAGATTGCTAGAAGGTGATGGATACAGGGAGATGAGGGTGGCACATTTCAAGCCAAGATGGAAGAGCTTTTCTTCTGAACAAAGACTTCACAAGTGTGCTGTTAGCTTAAGAGCAAGAGTTGAAAACAGCCTCTCAGAAGCCCAGCTGTAGCCCAGTCAAAGAAAAATCTTCACACTGGGCAATATGGAAATAACTACTGAGTAGACATGCATCAGGATAGCCAGGCTCATACATAATGGTAAACAGGAAAAGCATCATCTTCAAATAGAGGAGATACATTAACATATCAAATATGCCCCATGGATAATCAAATATGCTGTATATTAAATGCATGTCTGGCAGGAAGAAGGGCAAGTTCAGAGACTGTTTACACTAACTGTGAAGATGTCTATAGTTGATAGTTTTGGCATCATGAAAATATGGACACTCCCCCCCTCCAGTATCTCTATTACTGTATTAATGCTGGCTGTTATTTGTGTCTTCAAGCAATGATGTCATTTCATATGAATAATTCACAGTCCATTTTGTCCTGGCAGTTGATTTGTTAGCACTTTACTCATATGAGTAATGCAGATATTTCCTTGGAAATACTGGTTTCTACACAAAGAACTATAAATTAAATTTTTGAGTTGAAAAAAACACGGTACATTAGACTCTCTGCTATATTTAGAGAATTACAACAAGGAATTTATTGAGTACTTGGTAAGGGAACAGCTTTGTCTTAGGATAAATCTCATTTACTCTAGGGTATATCCCTGTGCTCAAGGACAGTAGACACATCTGCGTAAGCAATTACCAAATAAGTTCAAATGCTGTAAGTGTTACAAAAGAACTATTGATACAAAAGGTAGATTGAACTTGCGCCCTGAAGGGTGAATGAAAGGTTAGGTTGTTTTTGTCATTCATTCATTAAGTCATGTCTGACTCTCTGTGACCCCACGGACTGTAACACACCAGGCTTCCCTGTCCACTATCTGCCCGAGTTTGCTCAAACTCATGTCCATTGAGTCGGTGATGCCATCCAACCATCTCATCCTCTGTCATGCCTTTCTCCTGCCCTCAATCTTTCCCAGCATCAGTATCTTTTCTAATAAGTCAACTCTTCGCATCAGGTGGCCAAAGTATTGGAGCTTCAGCTTCAGCATCAGTCCTTCCAATGAATATTCAAGGTTAATTGACTGGTTTGATCTCCTTGCTGTCCAAGATACTCCTCAAGAGTCCTTCTCGAGTACCACAGTTCGAAAGCATCAATTCTTTGGCACCAAACCTTCTTAATGGTCCAACCCTAACATCCATACATGAGCACTAGGAAATCCATAGCTTTGACTATACAGACCTTTTCAGCAAAGTGATGTTTCTGCTTTTTAATGCACTGTCTAGATTTGTCATAGCTTGTCTTCCAAGGAGCAAGTTAGGCATAAAGGAGACATAATTTCAGGAAAGAAGAGACCAGGATCCAATTAGGATAAGAGAAACTGATGGTGTCACAGGCTCTAGAAGAGCAGGGAAGCCCAACAGTGGGTAGTGGGGCGCCAAGGTGTCCGAGAGTAGAAGGACACTGCCACCACCAGCACTAGGAGGACAGTAATGTTGCTGGAGCCCAGGAGCCAGAACCAGTCGGCAGAGGCCAAGCAGCAGGGGCTGAGACTGTGGAGGGCTCTGGTGACAAAGAGAATGGTCCCAGGGAGCTGGCATAGGAACCTGCAGGGCAGTGCGGATGGACAGTGTGGCTTAGAGTCTTGGGTGTTCCCCTCTTTTGTTCTACAAACTTTCATCAGTACCTACCATTGGCCCAGCCTACCAAGGAGTACAAGAAAACGTGGTAAATTTTGTTTCAGGTAACAAAGAATAAGGGCTTCTCAGGTGCGTGCTAAGTTGCTTCAGTCAAGTCCGACTCTGTGAGATCCTATGGACTGTATAGCCCTCCAGGCTCCTGTGTCCATGGGGATTCTCCAGGCAAGAATACTGAAGTGGATTGCCATGCTCTCCTCCAGGGGATAGTCTCAACCCAGTGATCAAACCCGAGTTTCTGTGGTTCAGTCCCTGGGTTGGGAGGATTCCCTTGAAGAAGGAAATGGCAGCCCACTCCGTATTCTTGCCTGGAAAATCCAATGGACAGAGAAGACTGGCAGGATACAGTCCATGGGGTTGTGAAGAGTTGGACATGACACAGCAACTAAACAACATCAGGGAACACAGCCGGATAAGAGTGGGGAATAACTCCGAAAGCAAGCAGGGGGAGCCAGCAAATGCAAGAATTTCAGAAAACCAGGGTTGCTTGGGAATTTACAAGAAATGTAATTTACCTCTGACACAGAGTAAGTTAGGACATGTTCATACTTCTTTTCTTCACAGTTACTGAAGGAGTAGAAATGAATCTTCATTAAACAAATGCATGAATGAAAGAATGACTGAAACCAGGTAAATTAAATGTGGAATCAGATATTGGAACCACTTCTTGAAAGGTATTGGATAACAGGCTAAGGAGTTTCATGTTTACCCAGTAGGCAATAGGCTGTTTAAGACTTTTATGCCTAGAAACATGATCAAAATTGTATGTTCCCTATTGGACAAATGTAGGAATGGGCTTGTTATATTTAGCCCAGTCAGGACTCAATTCATAATTTGTGAGTCTCAGTGAAAAATAAAAACCTAAGACCCCTTGTTCAAACATTATTAAGACTTTTAATAAAGACATAAGGGCCAAGCAAAGAAGGGAAGCTAAAGGCAAGGGAGAAAAGGAACAATATACGCATTTGAATGCAGAATTCCAAAGAATAGCAAGGAGAGAAGAAAAACTTCCTCAGTGATCAATGTAAAGAAATAGAGGAAAACAATAGAATGGGAAAGACTAGAGATCTCTTCAAAAAAATTAGAAATACTAAGGAAACATTTCATGCAAAGATAAGCATAGACATTTGGACAGAGCGAAGGACAGAAATGGTATGGACCTAAAAGAGGCAGAGGCTATTAGGAAGAGGTGGCAAGAATGCACAGAAGAACTGTACAAAAAACGATCTTCATGACCCAGATAACCATTATGGTGTGATCACTCACCTAGAGCCAGACATCCTGGAATGTGAAGTCAAGTGGGCCTTAGGAAGCATCACTATGAACAAAGCTAGTGGAGGTGATGGAATTCCAATTGAGCTATTTCAAATCCTGAAAGATGATGCTGTGAAACTGCTGCACTCAATATCCCAGCCAATTTGGAAAACTCAGCAGAGGCCAGATTACTAGAAAAGATCAGTTTTCATTCCAATCCCAAAGAAAGGCAATGCCAAGGAATGTTCAAACTACCTCACAGTTGCACTCATCTCACATACCAGCAAAGTAAAGCTCAAAATTCTCCAAGCCAGGCTTTAACAGTACGTGAACCATGAACTTCAACATGTTCAAACTGGATTTAGAAAAGGCAGAGGAACCAAGATCAAATTGCCAACATCCACTGGATCATTGAAAAAGCAAGAAAGTTCCAGAAAAACATCTACTTTTTTTGCTTTATTGACTACACCAATGCCTTTGACTGTGTGGATCACAACAAACTGTGGAAAATTCTGAAAGAGGTGGGAATACCAGACCACCTTACTGCCTCCTGAGAAAGTGTATGAAGGTCAAGAAGCAACAGTTAGAACTGGACATGGAACAACAGACTGGTTTCCAGATCGGAAAAGGAGTACATCAAGCAGGTATATTGTCACCCTGTTTATTTAACTTATATGCGGGGTACATCATGCAAGATGCCAGGCTGGATGAAGCACAAGCTGGAATCAAGATTGCTGGGAGAAATATCAATAACCTCAGATATGCAGATGACACCACCCTTATGGCAGAGAGCAAAGAGGAATTAAAGAGCCACTTGATGAAAGTGAAAGAGGAGAGTGAAAAAGTTGGCTTAAAGCTCAACAATCATAAAACTAAGATCACGGCATCCGGTCCCATCACTTCATGGCAAATAGATGGGGAAACAATGGAAACAGTGAGAGACTATTTTGGGGGGCTCCAAAATCACTGCAGATGGTGAATACAGTCATGAAATTAAAAGGACACTTGCTTTCACTTTTTCACCATTGAGGATAATGTTTGCTGTGGGTTTGTCATATATAGCTTTTATTATGTTGAGGAATGTTCCTTCTATTCCTGCTTTTTGGAGGGTTTTTATCATAAATAGATGTTGAATTTTGTCAAAGGCTTTCTCTGCATCTATTGAGATAATCATGTGATTTTTATTTTTTAATTTGTTAATGTGGTGTATTACATTGATTGATTTGCGAATATTGAAGAATCCTTGCATCCCTGGGATAAAGCCTATTTGATCATGATGTATGATTTTTTTAATGTGTTGTTGGATTCTATTTGCTAGAATTTTGTTAAGGATTCTTGCATCTAAGTTCATCAGTGATATTGGCCTGTAGTTTTCTTTTTTTGTGGCATCTTTGTCGGGTTTTGGAATTAGGGTGATGGTGGCCTCATAGAATGAGTTTGGAAGTTTACCTTCCTCTGCAATTTTCTGGAAGTCAGGAACAAGACAAGGGTGCCCACTCTCACCACTACTTTTCAACATAGTTTTGGAAGTCTTGGCCACAGCAATCAGAGCAGATAAAGAAATCAAAGGAATCCAGATTGGAAAAGAAGAAGTAAAACTCTCTCTGTTTGCAGATGACATGATCCTCTGTATTGAAAATCCTAAAGACTCTACTAGAAAATTACTAGAGCTAATCAGTGAATATAGAAAAGTTTCAGGATACAAAATCAACACACAGAAATCCCTGGCATTCCTATACACTAACAATGAGAAATCAGAAAGAGAAATTAAGGAAACAATTCCATTCACCATCGAAACAAAAAGAATAAAATACTTAGGAGTATTTCTACCTAAAGAATCAAAAGACTTGTATATAGAAAACTATAGAACACTGATGAAAGAAATCAAGGAGGACACAAACAGATGGAGAAATGTACCGTGCTCATGGATTGGAAGAATCAATATAGTGAAAATGAGTATACTACCTAAAGCAATCTATAGATTCAATGCAATTCCTATCAAGCTACCAGAGGTCTTTTTCAAAGAATTAGAACAAATAATTTCACAATTTGTATGGAAATACAAAAAACCTCGTATAGCCAAAGCAATCTTGAGAAAGAAGAATGGAACTGGAGGAATCAACCTACCTGACTTTAGGCTATACCACAAATCCACAGTCATTAAGACAGTATGGTACTGGCACAAAGACAGAAATATAGATCAATGGAACAAAATAGAAAGCCCAGAGATAAATCCACGCATCTATGGACACCTTATCTTTGACAAAGGAGGCAAGAATATACAATGGAGAAAAGACAACCTCTTTAACAAGTTGTGCTGGGAAAACTGGACAGCCACTTGTAAAAGAATGAAACTAGAACACTTTCTAACACCATACACAAAGATAAACTCAAAATGGATCAAAGATCTAAGCATAAGACCAGAAACTATAAAACTCCTAGAGGATAACATTGGCAAAACACTCTCTGACATAAACCAAAGCAGGATCCTCCATGACCCACCTCCCAGAATATTGGAAATAAAAGCACGAATAGACAAATGGGACCTAATTAAAATTAAAAGCTTCTGCACAACAAAGGAAACTATAAGCAAGGTGAAAAGACAGCCTTCAGAATGGGAGAAAATAATAGCCAATGAAGCAACGGACAAACGATTAATCTCAAAAATATACAAGCAATTCCTGCAGCTCCACTCTAGGAAAATAAACGACCCAATCAAAAAGTGGGCCAAAGAACTTAACAGACATTTCTCCAAAGAAGACATAAAAATGGCTAACAAACACATGAAAAGATGCTCAACATCACTCATTATCAGAGAAATGCAAATCAAAACCACAATGAGATATCACTTTACACCAGTCTGAATGGCTGCAATCCAAAAATCTACAAGTAATAAATGCTGGAGAGGATGTGGAGAAAAGGGAACTCTCTTACACTGTTGGTGGGATTGCAAACTAGTACAGCCACTATGAAAAACAGTGTGGAGGTTCCTTAAAAAACTGCAAATAGACCTGCCATATGACCCAGCAATCCCACTGCTGGGCATATACACCGAGGAAACCAGAATTGAAAGAGCCACGTGTACCCCAATGTTCATCGCTGCATTGTTTACAATAGCCAGGACATGGAAGCAACCTAGATGCCCATCAACTGACGAATGGATAAGAAAGCTGTGGTACATATACACAATGGAATATTACTCAGCATTAAAAAAAAATTCATTTGAAGCAATTCTACTCAGATGGACGAAACTGGAGCCCATTATCCAGAGTGAAGTAAGCCAGAAGCAAAAACAACAATACAGTATATTAACGCATATATATGGAATTTAGAAAGATGGTAACGAGAACCCAGCATGTGAGACAGCAAAAGGAACGCAGATGTATAGAATAGACTCGTGGACTCTGTGGATGAGGGAAAGGGTGGGATGATATGGGAGAATGGCATTGAAACATGTTAATTATCATATGTCTAATCAATCGCCAGCCCAGGATTGATGCTCGGGACTGGTGTAACGAGATTTCCCAGGGGGAGGGAGGAGGGAGGGGGTTTCTGGAGGGGGTGCATATGTAAACCCATGGTGATATCATGTCATTGTATGGCAAAACTAATAAAAAAATAAAAATAAATAAAAGACACTTGCTCCTTGAAAGAAAAGCTATGACCAACCTAGACAGCATATTAAGAAGCAGAGACATACTTTACCAAAAAAGGTCCATCTAGTCAAAGCTATGATTTTTCAAGTAGTCATGTATGGATGTGAGAGTTGGACTATAAAGAAAGCTGAGTGCTGAAGAACGGATGCTTTTGAACTGTGGTGTTGGAGAAGACTCTTGAGAGTTCCTTGAACTTCAAGGAGATCCAACCAGTCATTTCTAAAGGAAATCAGTCCTGAATATTCTTTGGAAGGCCTAATGCTGAAGCTGAAACACCAATACTTTAGTCACCTGATGTGAAGAACTAACTCCTTGGAAAAGACCCTAATATTGGGAAAGGCTGAAGGCGAGAGAAGGGGACAACAGAGGATGAGATGGTTGGATGGCATCACTGACATGATGGACATGAGTTTGAGTGGACTCTGGGAGTTGGTGATGGACAGGGAGGCCTGGCATGCTGCAGTCCATGGGGTCACAAGGAGTCAGACACGACTGAACAACTGAACTGAACTGAACTGAAGGACTTTAGACAGCAGCAGCAGGGGTTAAGTATGAAGTCCCTAAAGCAGATGTGAGCTCAGTGCTTCTAAGAAATAAATTTACTGAGATCAGTGTTAATTGTCAAACTTTGGGCAGATCGTATCTGTAAGAGAGTTCTAAATATAATTTAAGACAACTATCATTATTTGATTTATTCTCAAGGAGACATTAGCTTTTCTGGTATTAACTCTTTACACGCCAAGATGGGCAGAGAGTGTTGAGACAAGAAGTTTCTTCCCATGAAATAATTGATTTTAAAGTCATTAACATGTCAAAGTGGCGCTTAAAGCGTCACTATGTTCTCCTGATTTAACTCATCATTCTTGAAATAATTTGTTTTGAACTTCTTCCTAGGCTGAAATAGGAACTCCGCTATTTGGTTTACTGATCCTCAAGTTAGAGCAGGATTCATTTTGTTGCAATTTGTGTCTGGTCCTTCTCTACTCAATGGGGTAGTGCCCCAAAGGGAGGTTTCATGTATCTGCTTATTCTTCATTTTCCTGTCTTACTTCTACTTGTTTTTCATTGTAGCAATCTAAGGAAAGTTTATCAAAAAAAAAAAATTACAGTGAATTAATATAGCTGGAGTTTAGAAATCAGAGTCTCACTGCCTATAACTTCTACGATATCAACAGATTATCTAGAGTACATTCACTAACGTATAGCAGACTTATTGTCCTACTCTCTGTACAAGAGTTGACATCTATAGTCCATCATGACGTAATGCTCAGTGCAGTATGCTGATTTTGTGTTTAATATGAGTGTGGGAATAAGATTGGCTTTTGGGGAAAAAAAGTATATCATTCTGGTTTTTAAATTTTTTTATTGAAGAATAGCTAATTTACAATGTTTTGTTAGTTTCAAGTATGAAAGTGAATAATTTCACATATTTCAACTGTGAAAGTGAAAGTTGCTCAGTCATGTCTGACTCTTTGCAACCCCGTGGTCTATACAGTCCATGGAATTCTCCAGGCCAGAATACTGGAGTGCGTAGCCGTTCCCTTCTCCAGGGTAATGAACCCAGTTCTACCCACGTTGTAGGCAGATTCTTTACCGACAGAGCCACCAGGGAAGCCCTGTTTCAAATATAGCAATGTGATTTAGTTATACAAGTATATATACACATATGTATATACACATATATGTATTCTTTTTCAGATTGTTTTCCATTATAGATTATTACAAAATATTGAGTAGAGTTCCCTGAGTTGCACAGTCGGTCCTTGTTGTTTATCCATTTTGCACATAGCAGTGTATACCTAGGGCTTCCCTGGCGGCTCTGTTGGTAAAGAATCTGCCTGCAATGTAGAAGATCCTGATTTGATCCCTGGGTCAGGAAGAACCGCTGGAGAAGGGAATGGCAACCCACTTCAGTATTCTTGCTTGAGAATCCCATGACAGAGGAGCCTGGCGGGCTGTACAGTCCATGGGGTCGCAAAGAGTTGGACACAGCTGAGTGACTAACACTTTCACTTTCTTCAGCGCCGATGTGTTAATCCTGAACTCCTAATCTTTCTTTCTGGTTCTTAAAAAGTTACATATTTTCTTATTTTTCCAAGTGAAGGGCTTGTAAAAAAATTCTTAGAAGTGCTTGCAGTTGTCTCACAAACATATTGAGCCAGAGAAGTGGAGACAAGACTATGTTCTATGTGGCAGAGTTGTTTCTTTATGAAGACATCTTAAGGGACTGCAAGGTATATTTGAGAGCATAGGGACTGTTGGGGCATAGCATTAATTTACATACAGTGTTCATTCATGGATCTAAAAGGAGCAGAAAATCTTGAAGCTTTTATACAATTTGGCGTGTTCCTGGCATAACTCTGTTCAGTGGCCAGAAACCACTTTTAGAAACAAATAATTGAAATTTCTTTATGATAATCTGATGAAGAAATTATCCTAGTCTCTTTTTATTCCTCTTACTTTCTCCAGATTAACTTCCACAAAATATTTGTGTTGTCTGTGGGATCTTATCATCACTTCATTATTGTGAATCATCCCCCTACTTCCTTGTAGGGGGATGATTGAGGTTGAGAGAGAAAAACAAGCAGTCAGAGTTGGAGAAATTATCATTTATGAGAGTCTTCTGAGTATGGAAAAGAGGGAAAATGGATCATTTTTAAAGAGTCCCCAAAGTAATATGATATGCAATAGCTATAGCTTGCTTGTTTTCTCATAGATTATAAAAAAAAAAAAATCTGCTTTGTGTTTCAGATCATGCCCTAATGTTGCTGCAGTAAAATGATTGAGGGGCAGAGGGGCTTCCTAAACTAAAAACTGGATAGATAGTCCCAGAATAATCAAGTAGCCGGCCAATCTACATATATTAGATTTAATACTCTTAAGCTCACTATAACTACTCCTTTTTAAATTCTAATTTTATAAAGCAGTGCTCAGGTCCTATAGAAAAATGGAGATGGGCACATGACTAGAAACACTGATTTTTTCATAAAAATAGATAAATGGAAAAGAAATATGTTGGGTACTGTCCATGCTTTGAAATTAATAAAATTGAGTTAGTATCAATAGTTGAATTCCTTGACCCTGTTGTAAGAAGGCTCTTTATATTCTTTAGTTTCCTTGCTTCCTTCCATTTTAGATTTCTAAAGAGGAGGGAAATGTCAGATAGTAGTGTGTTGTTACTGCCACGAAATATTATTGAAGCATAACTACCAAACCAGAAAGCATCACCCTGTAAATTTAATGCAGTGTCAGTTTTGATCTAGGTATTTTTCTCTCCAAAGATATGCTTAATCTCCTAAACAAAATTGAACTGAATAGATTTCAAAAAAGAAATGTGTAGTGGTAACATGTCAGTACTGTTTGCCAACCAAATAACCAATAAGGGACATTCCCATAGGTGAGTATATGAATTTGAAACTTTGGGTGAACTAGGAAAATATTGATTGGGTGGTACAGTGATAAATAGTACTTACCTTCAAGAGGCAATTAGAAAGTTGGATCATGCTACTTGCATTTAATGTTTTGAACATAGAAAATTTAGTCTTAACAATAACTACAAAAAATCAGAGGCATCCACTGGGAATTTTCTGTGTGACTCAGGAAACTCATACCAGTGGTCTGTGATAATCTAGAGGGGTGGGATGGAGTGGGAGGTGGGAGGGAGGTTCTAGAGGGAGGGGACATATGTATACCTATGGGTGATTCAAGTTGTTGTATGGCAGGAATCAACACAATTATTAAAACAATTATCCTCCAATCAAAAATGGATTAAAAAAATAAGAGACGTCAAGACCAAAAGAGATCATACACATGAAAGAGAAGCCACTACAAAAATGTCAGGCTTTATTAGAAATAATAGTAAGATTTAACGATATTTACTGAACATGCTGATTTCCTGGAAGTCATGATATTTACAAAGTATAATGAGACTTATTTAATCTTTTCTAAATTTGTTTTTTAATTGTAGGAAAATTGCTTTACAATATCATGTGGTTTCTGCCGTACAGCAAAAAGAACCAGCCATAGCTATCTTAGTCTTTTCAGAGACTACTCTATTATCTTTTTAATAACCAAATAAATAAACATTTGAAATTCAAATAATTTAGAATATATAGTGAGACATCATTAATGAAAAAATACAACTAGATGTACATGAAATATCACCAACTGTTTAAGCTTCTGCTGCTGCTGCTTAAACTAAGTGACTTAAACTAAGTCACTTCAGTCGTGTCCGACTCTGTGCGACCCCATAGACATCAGCCCACCAGGCTCCCCCGTCCCTGGGATTCCCCAGGCAAGAATACTGGAGGGGGTTGCCATTTCCTTCTCCAGAACTAATTAAGGTGCTACATTAAATAATGAATGTAGGAAGTATGTGAATAGTTTAGGCATTTGGGGGATAGTGGGATTCTGCCAAGTTTACTGGAATCATATTGATTTTTATTTTACCGTGGCTTAAAAGTTGTGACTTCAGAGTCCGCATTTACTGAGAACATAATAGTCAGCATTTCTTCTTGTTTTTAATAATAACTCTAAGAGCTTAGTATTATTGCTTCTGTCTTGAACATGAGAAGATAGAAATACATAGGGGAGAGCAATCAACCCAGATCCTGTAACTTTTAAGTGGGAGAATGAGGATCCAAATGCAAGTCCTCCTCTTTGCCTGTTAACACCCAACAGTTAATAATCAAAACATGCAAATAAGTAGAAGCAGTCTTACAAAAGATTTCTTTCCTTTATAAAAAATTTTATTGACGTATAGTTGATTTACAATGTCATGTTAGTTTCTGTTATTCTTTTTCATTTTCTTTTCCACTATGGTTTATCCCAGGCTATTGAATATACTCCGTGTGTTAAATACAGTAAAACCTTGTTGTTATCCATCCTGCACATGAGAGCCTTTTTTTCCTTATAGTTTTTAACTGTTTTATTTCCTTGCCCAGATTCAAAATTCTTCTACCCTTCTTTTTTAAAATTTTTAATTGGAATATAATTGCTTTACAGTGTTATGTTAGTTTCTGCAGTACAACTATGTGAATCAGCTGTATGTATACATATATTCCCTCCCCCTGGGACCTCCCTTCCACCCACCCCTATAGGTCATCAGAGAGCACAGAGCTAAGTTCCCTTCACTATACAGCAGCTTCCTATAGCTATCTATTTTAAATATGGTAGCGGCGGCTCAGATGGTAAAGAATCTGCCTGCAATATAGGAGATCCGGGTTTGATCGCTGGGTTAGGAAGATCCTTTGAAGGGAATGGCAACCCACTCCAGTATTCTTGCCTGGAGAATCCCATGGTCAGAGGAGCCTGGCAGGCTACAGTTCATGGGGTCACAAAGAGTCGCACAGGACTGAGCAACCAACACAACAATATCAATGGATGTCACTGCTGCTCTAAGTTGACCATTCTTGTGATAACCAAGGAAGCAGACTCTTTCCCCTCCTCCTACAAAGTCCAGCGTCCTCTGTCCACCCCAGGGGGCTTATCATTTCTTCTGCTCATCAGCTATTCCATTCTGTTCTTGGCCTCACGGTCCATGCTGTATCTCTGAGAACCACATACCACAGTGTATCAGTCCAAAACCATTTGCCATTCGCACACCATACCATCATGCCTGCCTAACTTTCATTGATTTCAGTGGTTCAGAGAATGGGGGTCAGCATGCCACAGAATTGGAAACAACTTATATTGAAAGTAGTCATTGTGGTTCTGGCGTTTGTTGGCCTTTTCCTAAAAGGGAATTTCTTATTGGTTGTATCTTTCCTTCAGTTCCAACCAATCACTATCTTCATATATAAACTTGAACCTGCCCCCTCCCTTTTTAGACCATTTTTCCTTGTACTTTCTTCAGAGTTATTTAACCTCTCAAAAATAATTAATGAATAACTCCACAGCTCCTCTTATTTCATTATACAGAAAAATCCACTCTTCCTGTTCTTCATGCTCTCAACTAAACTATCCCAGAAATCTCACTTTCATAACCAAAATGGGTTTTTAAGGCACCAGAGAATTTTCCTAAAGAACCAGTTTCCCTAGCAATGGCATTCTGCCACTCCCCTGGAAGACAGAGTGGCTGCCATTTGTTTTGTTTTTAATAGCAAACCCCTATTTGGTTACCTGAGTATTTTCAGAGCATGTTCATTTTCACACATTGGTTATAAAAGATGCAAGATGAAAAAATAAGGTCTAAAATTCTTGTTTTTCCAGAATTGGGAAAAAAAAAAACCCCAAAGACCTTTGTATTCCTTTAAAAGCAGACCAGAGTCAGACCAAATGTAGCTGACTGTGGAGTATACATCACCAGCAAACCTTTTCAATTTCCATGTGTTTTTTTTTTATTTTTAATTGGAGGATAATTACTTTACAATATTGTGGTGGTTTCTGCCATACATCAACATGAATCAGCCATATCTTTTTAATTTCATTCCATGGGATTATTCAGCCTTAAGGTTGGAATAGTAAGATGTTTATTGAAGAGTTTTCTGTCTGTTAAATGCAAGAAGAAAGGCTCCAGTGGTGGGTCTTGTCTCTCCCCCCAGGTGGATACATTACAGCCCTCATTTGTGCTCACTAAACATCTTGCCAGGGGACACATACCCGTGTATTCTGCTAAGGAGGTGGTATGCAACTCTTGAAATGCTTGAGATGACAAATAGCCCAGCAGCCCTGGCCTCTTCTCCTCCTGCCCTATGCCCCTGGCAGTCTATTTCAAATTGTGTGTGCATTGTCGGGTGAACATGTACCCGTGAGTGCCAGCCTCACCCCAAGCAGTGTCCTCTTGAATATGGGATTAAGCGACAGTCTCTGGGGACCAGCCAGAGAATGAAAATGTGCCTCATCACCAGAGGCATGGTCGGCTGAACACCAGAAACCTCTACACTCTATGTTTCTTTGAAATGTTTATGATGTCATATGCAATTCTGTCAAATATTTCTGAAATGGCAAGAAAATAAAAATATGCACCAACCGAATTTCTTTAGATGAATAGTTCACCTAACCTTGGGGGCATCATTTGGGCACTCAGGTTTTGAACTGTCTTGAATTGGTTTAAAGCCCAAATGGTACTTTCCACCACAAAAATGTCACCACTTTGAATCTCAGGAATAAGATTTGTGCATCTGTGTTAATAATCCTGGAGGCATCCGGATGGGTAGATATTGTTGGCAGCCAACCAGACACACTAAGCTGGCTTCATCAGCCTGACTCCATGGGAATGATGGCAGAGCTCACAACCTGATTTTTTTCTTCATTTTAAGGCATGGCTGTTACAGGTGTGTGATCTGGAGTTTGTAACATTTTGTTCATCTTTTGAAATGAAAGAGTGTTTTCTGTTTCTGTGGTATCACTTTTTCAGGATTTCCTACCAGTTTCTCAGGAACGGATGCTACCCTGCCTATTAATACACAGGCTTGATTTTTTTTTCTCCAAAATATTTGTCAATGTCACAGTGGTGTAAAAAATTATCAAAGTGTTTCCTAGAGATATTCAGTATTCTGGGAGAAATCTCTTAGGCATTCCTGAGAGTATAAGCGGGTCGTGTCGTTGTTTAGTCGCTCAGTGGTGGCCAACTCTTTGCAACCCAATGGACTGTAGCCCACCAGGCTCCTCTGTCCATGGAATTTCCAAGGCAAGAATACTAGAGTATGTTGCCATTTCCTCCTTCATGAGATCTTCCTGACCCAGGGATCGAACCCAGGCCTCCTGCATTGCAGGCGGATTCTTTACCACTGAGCCACCAGGGAAGCCCATAAGTGGGGAGTACACACATGGAAATGACGTCTCCCTTTCCAGAGCAACCCCAGGAAAGGTGAAAGCAACACTAGAAAGGTCTACAACCCCGCTGGCCTCCTCTCCACTGCCCTCACCCAGATATGATTGGTTCAACTGGAAGATAAAAAAACTAAAATTCACCCCCTAAAATGCAAATCACCTTGTAACTTTTTTCAGAAATCTTTAACAGATAGTGAATTGGGGAATTTAAAATCAAAGTGACATATTGGGGCTATGTAAGCAACTAGTTCAAATAATTTTATGGAAAATAAAACTTACATATTTTGCACAACAAAGGGAAAAGAATAGAATTGACCCATTTCCAAAAAAACTTCAGACAACATTTTATACAAATGACAGTGGATCATCTCTATTCTATAAGACCATGTGAGAAGAAAAAACCTACCCTGTTCCACTTTATTTACTTTACACCAGCATAGTGTTTATTGAGTGTTTTGATACACAGATAAATTTAACAAGGATTCATTTATAAAGAAATTAATTGAATTTCACTTATTTGTATTTTACCCACCTAGAGTAAGCTTTGCTAAGAGTTTTTGGGATAGGAAATTGGAGACTTTACAAATAAAAAGGCTAATTTAAAATAATCTGTACCTTTCAGTTTTGTACAGAAAAATCTAAGGTATCATATGTGGTAAACAGTGTGATCTTTGAAAGTCCTGGATTCAAATCCAGAATCTAACCCTCACTGGGTAAACTTAGGCAAATTCACCTCTCTGAGCCTTTGTTGTTTCCTCATTTATAAGCTATGGATAAAGTACCTTCTCCTTCCTTCCCTTGGACTGTTGTGAAAGTTCAGTGAGGCTGTGTTTACAGGCTCATCATTTCTGTGCGGGCTTCCCAAATGGCGTTAGTGGTAAAAGAACCCACCTGCCAATGCAGGAGACGTAAGAAATGGGGGTTTCATCCTTGGGTCAGGAAGATCCCTGGAGGAGGGCATGGCACCCCACTCCAGTATTCTTGCCTGGAGAATCCCATGGACGGAGGAACATGGTGGGCTAACAGGCCATGGGGTCACAAAGAGTCAGACACGACTGAGTGACTTAGCACGGCACATTTCTTTGCTTTCTTACAGAACTACACTCGGCATTTGTGTCGTGACAGACCTGCCCTGTTGTTGCTGCAAGCTGGGGCAGGAGAGCCACTGGAAGCCTCGTTTTCTTAAGCCTCTGTCACAGCCACGGCAGCGTTGTAAAGGGCCTCACTCACATGCATTGAGACCAGTCTACACACATCTGCTGAGCCCCAAGCATCCTCTGAACACCCCCTGCAAGCCTGGTACCAGTGCTGCGGTCTGGTCCCTCCCCGCCTTCTAGAGTTCTGATCCGAGCAGAAAGCCCACACAGACCGTGCAGGGCCTCTGGGATGTTTGACCAGGGAATTCTGGCATCCCAGGTGCTCAGGGCATGGTCCAGGGAAGCAATGGAATCTGTGGGCAAACATTTTGATCCTTTCTTTCCTATGTGAGGTGACCTGAGGAAAAGTACAAGACCAGACCTTTTAAAGTGTAGTCCCAGCGGGCGAGCAGCCTTACCCCAAATTCCTGGAACTAGCTTAAAATGCTCTTACCTGTCCTTCAGGTTTTCATTTTAGTTCATGTAGCATAGACTTTGTAGCTAAGTGAGTTTCCTGGTGGCTCAGATGGTAAAGAATCCACCTGAAATGCAAGAGACCAGGGTTTGATCCTTGGATCAGGAAGATCCCCTGGAGAAGAGAATGGCTACCCGCTCCAGTATTCTTGCCTGGAAAATTCCATGGACAGCGGAGCCTGGTGAGCTACAGTCCATGGAGTCACAAAGAGTTGGACACAACCAAGTGACTAACAATATTCACTATGTAGCTAAATAATTATTTTGCATTCCTAGTTTATTTAGCATCAAATACCATTGTTCTGTGCTTGACCTGTGTACAATATAGGATGCTTTCAGCTGCGAGTACCTAAAAAATGTCCCTTAAACACAAAACGGTTCGATAACCCACAACAAGAAATCTCGGGGTGGGGTGGTTCCGTGGTACATGAGTTCAGAGCCTTTGGGACATCCCCCTGGGATCTGTTCCCTTAAGTCATCATTGCCGTGGGTAGTGTTATCCTCCTGTCCCAAACATCATTCCCAGATGCAACAACATCCACTGAAAGAAAATGTGATATTTTCTGCTCTCTGTCATTTTTTATTGGCATGGGAAACCTAGCCATGAAATTCTTCAACAGAATTCATCTGACATGTCATTGGCCAGAAATGTCAAATGACTACCTAGAGCAAGGGGAATAGGACCACGATGATTACTTTATGTCAGTCATGTTTCATCCGTGTCATCCATGTGATTGGAGGGCCGAGTACCAGCATGGAACAAGAGGGGCATGACTGGAGGGCAGGCACTCAGCTGTGCCTGCTGTAGTAAACAAACTAGAAGTTGCTCCCCTCCCTAGAAGTGTCTTGTGCAAATCTAAGCTTGCAGTGGCTGAAGCTGGTGGGAAGACTCGTCTCAATGCTCCCACGCCTTTCCTGTGTTTACCCGTGCCCCTCCTCCAGGGATGTTCCTTTTCCTGTCTTTCTGGGTGCCTGTGTGCTAAGTCACTTCAGTTGTGTCCTACTCTGTGTGACTCTATGGACTGTAACCCACCAGGCTCCTCTGTCCTTGGAATTCTCCAGGGAAGAATACTGGAATGGATTGCCATGCCTTCCTCCAGGGAATCTTCCCGACCTGGGGATCAAACCAAGGTCTCTTGCTTCTCCTGCATTGACAGATGGATTCTTTACCACTAGTGCCACACAGGAAGCCCCACCTATCTGGGTAAACTGCATCGAAAGGAGCTTCCCTCTGCACGCTGTCAGTGCCTGCTTTGCTTTTTCTGAAATCAGCATCTCACACGGAACACCGGTGAAAGATTTGGCCAGAAAACAGCTTATTGCCTTAGGTGTTTCAGACGATATTTATTTCCCTTCCCCCCCACCACCCCCGGAGTATCTTCTGCTCTGTCTCTATTATTAGGTAAAGGCCCACTCCAGCCCCTGCTGGAGGCTGCATCCATTGTACCAGTTGACAGTCTCTGCTTTCCACAGCGCTTCCCTTGACCGTGAATTTCTTGTTTACCCTTTTTTTTTTTAAATTTCTATTGACGTATAGTTGCTTTATGGGCTTCCCAGGTGGCTTAGTGAGTGGTAAAGAATCCGCCTGCCAATCCAGGAGACCCAAGAGACCTGAGTTCGATGCCTGGGTCAAGAAGATCCCCTGGAGTAGGAAATGGCAACCCACTCCAATATTCTTGCCTGGAAAATCCTATGGACGGAGGAGCCTTGGTGGGCTACAGTCCGTGGGGTCACAAAGAGTAGAACACAACTGAGCAACTGAGGACGCAGCGCAAACCTATTGCTGTACCATGCTGTGTCCATTTCTGCTGTACAGCAAAGTGTATCAGCTGTTAGGTTTACATATATCCCCCCTTCTTTGGATTTCCTTCCCATTTACGTCACCACAGAGCATTGAGTAGAGTTCCCTGTGCTGTGCAGTAGGTTCTTGTTAGTTATCTATTCTATATACAGTACTAAGAGTGTATAAGTGTCAATCCCTATCTCCCAATTCCTCCCACACCCACCCTTTCCCTTAGTATCCATGCATTTGTTCTCTACATCTGTGGCTGTATTTATGCTTTGATCCTACGATCCTCTGTACCATTTTTCTAGATTCCACATACATGTATCAATATACGATATTTAGTTTTATCTGACTTACTTCGCTCTGCGTGGCAGCCTCTAGGTCCACCCCCATCTCTGCTCACTCTACAGTGAACTCCAAACATGAAGTGCTGAACTTCCCACCCATCACACCAGAGGGGCTCGACAGAATTTCTCTCCCACTGCTTTCTCTGAGGGACCCAAGTATTGGCAAGCCTCTTCCCCTACACATAAAATGGACTAGATCCTTAACGACTTCTCTTGTAAACTTGAGTAGTCAACCAGGTCTACAGAGGATAGTTTTGCAAGATCACGAAGTACACGGCAAAGCCTGAAAGCAGTAAATCCATAGCCAATCATCTAAGCACACTTTCTTCCTTGTCTTCCTTCAGTCCATGAAATAAGAGCTTCCCTGAATGTCTGAGGCCCAAACCTTTGATGCAGGTCAGTGTGAAGGAAAAGATAAGTATGATGAGGAGTTTTTTAAAGATTAAAAAAGGAAAAACTCAGGGCTAGAGGGATTGAAAATAGTGCTGACATCTCAAAGAGTAAAATGAAGCTCACCTCTGGCCCGGAAAGGCTTTCTTCACAAGCTAATGAGGAGATGATTAAGAGGATGAGAGAGTAGTGAAATATGCTCGTTTCCTTCAGATGAAAAGCTGGGCAGGACTGTGTCCGTGAGCCAAATAAATTGTGTTTAAAGTGAACCAACTCCAACTTCACAAGCATTGGGTCTGATTGGCCTCATATCATTACCTTTCTTAATGAAATGTTTCCCCTTGTTGCCTTCAGACAGAAAATGAACCCTAAATAATATTAAAACTCTTAATTCAATATAGATTCTACCAGTTTATCCTTTAAAAGTAAATCTACCCAGAGTAAGAAAGATAATTTTAAATTATTTAGCACAAATGGCTGTTAAATGTTTTCAGTGGTTCGATTCAAAGGGTTTCTGTATAATTTCAGTCATAAACGAGAAAGTTTTTGAAGCCTGGATGAATATTTAAATGTTGTATTTTCAAATGGATGCCTCGTTTGATGGTTTACAAGTTCTGAAAAGATGCTACATAATGGGCGGGTCTCCACTTTACTTTTGACTGATAACCTGGACAAAGGGTAATATTGTAATACTTTTTATAAAACCAAAGTACATATTAATCTACATAGATTCTACATAAATTAACCACACTATTACTAGTAACAGGGTTTTTTGTGAAAAGCAATGTTTAAATGCTAAAATGCTGGATAATGGAACATCAGCCATCTTGGGAAAGAAAGAATCTAGGTGAGCTTTGCTTGAAGGGAAAAAAATCAATGTGTGTGTGTGTGTGTGTGTGTGTGTGTGTGCGTGTGCTCAGTCACTTCAGTCATTGCCCACTGTCTGCAACCCTAAGGACTGTAGCCCATTAGGATCCTCTGTTCATGGGATTCTCCAGGCAAGAATACTGGAGGGAGTTGCCATGCCCTCCTCCATGGGATCTTCCTGACCCAGGGATTGAATCTGGGTCTCTTGCATCTCCTGCATGGCAGGTGAATTCTTTACCCACTGAGCCACCTGGGCAGCTCATATTGATAGGTACATCGATTAATATTCTTGCTATCAGAATTGAAAAGGAATTGTTTTTATTATCTTTTGATGTGTAACAAAGTATGCCAAAACTTAATGGTATAAAACACATTTATTTTGTAGGTTTAAAATTCCTGGGCAATCTGTCTACTCCATGTGGTGTTCACTCAGGTGACTGGAGTTGGAAAATCCACTTCCAGGATGATGTCATCACTGCACATGTTTGGCACCTAGGTTGGCATGGCTGGAACAGTAGCTGTTGGTCATTTTTGGTTCAGGCAGTTTGCTTTCCACTGGGCCTGTGGGTATGGCTAGCTTGAGCTTCCTCACAGCATTGTGGTCTCAGGGTTCTCTAACCTGTTATACTGTGACCGGCTTTTCTCAGAGCAAATATCAAAGACTCAGGAAGTGGGAGCTACCTGGTTTTCAGGTTCCAAGCATAAAAACTGGAAGTTCCAGTGTAATCTACTCTTTAAGCAATTTATGAAGGCCTGGACAGTTCAGTAGGAAGAAAATTGACTCCACCTCTTAAAGAATGGTCATTGTTAGTCTAGCACAGGAGTGAATAAGTATGAAGTAAGTGAAGTGAAAGTCACTCAGTCATGTCTGACTCTTTGCGATCCCATGGACTATAGTCCATGGAATTCTCCAGGCCAGAATACTGGAGTATTCCCTCCTCCAGGGGCTCTTCCCAACCCAGGGATCAGACCTAGGTCTCCCGCACTGCAGGCGGATTCTTTTCCAGCTGAGCCACAGGGAAGCCCAAGAATACTGGATTGGGTAGCCTATCCCTTCTTCAGGGGATCTTCCCAACCCAGGGATCAAACCTAGGTCTCCTACACTGCAGGCAGATTCTTTACCAGCTGAGCCACCAGGGAAGCCCAATAAGTATATTATGAATATATTTATTTTGCAAAATAATTCACTCCTGTTTTTTTTATATAATGAAGATTCCAAGGACATCTAGAATATTCTGTCACTTAAGCATAGTTATTCACATCTAATGTACAAGAAACATGTTATTGTACAAAGGAAAGTACAAATGGACACACTTCTGCTTTGGTCAGTAACTGAAGCGTATATTAGTAAAACTAGCATTCCCATTTTTCAGAGATGTTTAAGACCTGGTTATCACTGGGTTTGTTTGGTTTTTTTTTCCTAATCTGACTTCAGCATCTAAAAGTCTACCAAAAAATTTCTGTGCCACCAAATAACTGCTTCCAAAATGAGGTTCTGAATATCAGAAGGTTTACTCTAAGATTTAATTCACTCGGGCCAATGTTGGGAATCTGAAAGGAACTATTGCTTGTCACATTAAAATATGTGCTTGTTAAGTGGATAAGTGGGAAGATATTCCATACTCGAAAATTTCCAAGAGAACATAAAACTGTTGTTTCTCCTACTGCTTTTCCTATTTCTCTGCAGAGGGGTCAGCCCATGAAAAATCTTTGAGTATTCAGTTCTTCTCAGGCTTTCTCCACACGATGACGGATGGCAGACCCCAGGGCTGGGGAGCACAGATGGAGTGTAAGCCCTGCCAAGGCAGACGGCCAACCTCAGAGGCCCAGATCTATTGGTACTGATATGTTTCTGAAGGGCCAATTTCTGTGGCTCAGTACACACTGTCTGGAGCTCACAGCAGGCAGAGTTCACAACAGCTCTCTCTACCTAAGCATCCTAGCGACACATCCACTCAGCAAGTAGAAATGGGCTAAAGAGCACATGGAGTTTTTCCTAAACTTGGAGGATGGTGGTGAGGGTCCATAGGTGCACAAAGGCTTATCCCAGTGTCTACTGAGGCAGTGCCCCTCAGCATCAGCATAAATCCAGATGTCAATAATAAACTCCTCTGCCTTCTTATACAACTGACTAAACAGAAACCATGTGGTTTTAACAGTCATTTTTAAAACTTTTTATTTTATATTGGAGTCAATGCATGCACAGGGCTTCCCTGGTGGCTCAGATGGTAAAGAATCCACCTGCAATGGCGGGAGACCTGGGTTCAATCCCTGGGTCCAGAAGATGCCCTGCAGAAGGAAATGGCAACCCACTCCAGTATTCCTGCCTTGGAGAATTCCATGGACAGTTCCATTCAAATTCTTTTCCCATTTAGGTTGTTACATAACATTGAGCAGAGTTCACTGTGCAATACAACAGGTCCTTGTTGTGTTTTGACTTTCAGCTCTTTACAGCGGTGCCTCTGTTCCTGCCCTATAGTATAGTACTTAAAATAGTACTATTTGTACAACTTTTCTTGGTATTATTGTGGGATAGTATTTACCTACCTAAATAAAGAGACCTTTGAATCTTGGAAAAGTCAAGTTACTTGTTCAAGATCTTACTATTTGTTTCAAGAAGTAAGCTTTGGAAATGTTGTTCAGCCACTAAATCATGTCCAACTCTTTTCGACCCCATGAACTGCAGCATGCCAGGCTTCCCTATCCTTTACCACCTCCCAGAGTTTGCTCAAACTAATGTTCATTGGGTCTATGATACTATCCAACCATCTCATCCTCTGTTGTCACCTTCTTCTCTTGCCCTCAGTCTTTCCCAGCATCAAGGTCTTTTCCATTTGAGTCAGCTGTTCACATAGGTGGCCAAAGTATTGGAGCTTCAGCTTCAGCATCAGTCCTTCCAGTGAATACTCAAGGTTGATTTCCTTTAGGATTGACTGGTTTGATCTTACAGTCCAAGGGATTCTCAAGAGTCTTCTCCAACACCACAATTTGAAAGCATCAATTCTTCAGTGCTCAGCCTTCTGTATGGTCCAACTCTCACATCCATACATGACTACTGGAAAAACTATAGCTTTGACTAGATGGACATTTGTCAGCAAAGTGATGTCTCTGCTTTTTAATATGCTGTCTAGGTTGGTCATAGCTTTTCTTCCAAGGAGCAAGCATCTTTTAATTCCATGCCTTCAGTCACTGTCCACAGTATTTTGGACCCCAAGAAGATAAAACATGTCACTGTTTCCACTTTTTCCCCATGTGTTTGCCAGAAAGTGATGGGGTCAGACACCATGATCTTAGTTTTTTGAATGTTTAGTTTCAAGTCTTTTTTCATTCTCCTCTTTCACCCTCACCAAGAGGCTCTTCAGTTCCTCTTTGCTTTCTGCCATTAGAGTGCAATCATCTACTTATCTCTGGCAGTC
This sequence comes from Antilocapra americana, assembly GCA_007570785.1. NCBI lineage: Eukaryota > Metazoa > Chordata > Mammalia > Artiodactyla > Antilocapridae > Antilocapra > Antilocapra americana. The sequence goes on from ML662445.1 coordinate 27,505,099, forward strand.
AGGTCCCCTGGTTTCTGGAAAAGCTCTCCCTTTCTATTTATATCACATTAGATTGCTGACAGTTCCATAGCTGCTGGTCAGTACCAGATGTGGGCAGGGATTTGGACCACACCCCCTGGGCTGTAATATCATGTTATCTGAGCTTTCAGTTGGGGAGAGTCTTGCCATGTCAGTGTGTGTTTCATCAAACCAGTTTGTATTTGGAAAGAGTTACAACATGAGGAGGAGAGAAAAGTAATTCACCAAAGTAAAAAGCTATTTCTCACTTAGAAATTCTAAGGGAAAGCAAGAGAGAGAGAAGTGATGGTAAAAATATCAAGAAACTCTCAAAGGCTGAACTTCATAATATTTGTGTAAACAAAGCCACTGACCGCAAGAATATTTAGAAATATTGTATGTTACCAGGGAACACCTGACATGGAACATCCATGAAGAGAAGCACCTGGCAACATGTTACACTGCTATTTCCCAGGCAGTGAAGTGAGAACCTTATAAATGTGATTGTATTATGCACTCAAAACATTTGGGATTATTATTAAATTATATTCAATTTAAATATAAATTAAATTTTATTATTATTAACATTTTGTTTAATCCTCACAATTACCCCGTGAAATAGGAATTAGTATTAACCTCATTTCCAGATAACTACAATATGAAGAGGTTAAATGATGCACATTGACTGAACAGAAGAGCCCTTCACCATTCTACAGACCTGCACCAAATCACTTATATTGCTCAGAAAAAGTGCAAATCTCTGGGTTCATAATCTAATCCTGCTAATCACTAACTGGAATCTTGAGCCTGTTTCAAAAAATATTCTGAGCCTCTTTCTCCACTGGAAAATGGAAGTCATTTTCATCTACTCCATGAATTGGTGACTGAGAAATTGGTATACGGTGAGGGAAGCTTGATGAGACTCCATGACAGACTTTATTACACACTAATGGGAGAAGCTAGAAGAGAAAGTATGTTTTGGAGATTAGTCTATGTCTGATTGTAAAATTAAAGGATGTATGTCACATGTGTTTGTGTGTGTGTGTGTTGGTCACTCAGTCGTGTCTGACTGTTTGCAATCCCATGGACTGTAGCCCTCCAGGTTCCTCTGTTCATGGAATTCTCCAGGCAAGAATACTGGAATGAGTTGGCCATTTCATTCTCCACACATGTACATATGTGTAATGCATTATATGTATGTATATGCATGAAGTGAAAGTTACTCACTCGTGTTCGACTCTTTGCAACCTCATGGACTGTAGCCTGCCAGTCTCCTCTGTCCATGGAATTCTCCAGGTCAGAATACTGAAGTGGGTAGCCATTCCCTTCTCCAGGGGATCTTCCCAACCCAGGGATCGAACCCAGGTCTCCCACATTGCAAGCATATTCTTTACCATCTGAGTCACCAGGGAAGCCCCCGATATATATGCATACACACAAATATATATGCGTATACCTACTCTTTTTATAAGTGAGAAATCTGTTTGCAGGTCAAGAAGTAACAGTTAAAACTGGACATGGAAGAAGAGACAGGTTCCAAATAGGAAAAGGAGTACATCAAGTCTGTATATTGTCACCCTGCTTATTTAACTTATATGCAGAATACATCATG
>ML662445.1:27506807-27584671 GCA_007570785.1 Antilocapra americana
ATATATATATATATATATATATATATATATATATATACACACATACAGGAAAAAGGAGGAGGAAACAGAAAAGAACAAGTTTTGGGGAAATCCTCTATGATTTGTTCCTAAGGTTAGCATAGCCATAGGTACCAGTGGTTAAGACAAGAAGTCAATCCATCTAACCACAAAGTCCACATTTATTTCACTATAGCATGCTGTTTCCTGTGGGAAGAGATTGACTAAGAACATCTTGCATTTAGGTGAATTTTATATATTCATGTTCCAAAGATAAGCAGGAATTTTTGGAATACTAATATCTAAAACAACAGTAATTTTTAAAGATATTGATAGAGCTATTTTTTTCTCCCATTACCCAAATGCATATTTTGTGGATTATTTTTCTCATAAGTCTTTCATTAAGATAGCTAAACATGATAATAGTGGTGACCTGGATTTTAGGTTATCTCTGCAAATCAATTAGCACTGTAACCTAGTAACCCCATCTCTCTTGAAGGCATCCAAAGCAAGTAAATCTTAAAGCCCCTCCTTCTCTAAAGTAAACAAAGTTAAAACCTTACCTCCTTCTACTTTTCCTAAGAAGTAGAGAAGTACTGTGGATTCTCATTATCTAGAAAGATTGCCAGCATTTTTCCATTAAAAGCTAAGTGAAACAAAACAATATTAAAAAAGAATTTGTAAGAGTTTGCATTGTATTATCTGGTAGCTATGTTACCCTCCCCCGCCCTTGCTGCCTTTTTCTTTTATTTAATGAGTAGCATGTGCTCAGTAATTTTCCTTGTCATGATTCTATGCCTCCTTCATAGTGCATTTTGCCAAAGAAACATCGGACATAAATGAACATTCTCAGGTATCCTAGCAACAGGATGTGATTAATAATACCTCTCGGAGCAGGGCAGATAAAATGCCTGCGAGTAAACGCACACTCAGAATTGGTGACTGAGAAATTGGTGTGCAGTAAGGGAAGCTTGATAAAATTCTATGGCAGACTTTATTACACATAGATGGAAGCAGGTAGAAAAAAGAGCATATTTTGGAGATTAGACTATGTCTGGTTGTAAAATTACAAGACATGTGTCACAGGTACATATATGTAATGACTTATATGTATGTGTACACATTGACATATATTGCATATGTATGCGCATATGCATACATATATATACATACATGTATACTCACTATTTGTATATATATATAAATACACAAGTATGCATGCACAGCATTTTCTTTTCTTTAGAAGTGACGTAAGATTCTGAGTTGTGATACAAATGCCCTGCTCGTTATTGTTGAGTCATCACTGACTAGGCATTTATGTGCATGTTGTTTGAAAAGACCAGAAACCATTACTTCAATTAAGGAACTACTTCTGTAATAAAGTACTGAAATGTGCTACAAGTGGGTATATACTTAATGTTTTTCCATGAAGCCATATCAATCCCAAGTCTAAAACAGCTTTTAAAAATATCGATTCAGTTTATATAAATCATCATGAGATGTGACATTTTAATGTTCAACTAAATACATTTTCTCAGAAAAAAGTTAGACCCTGCAAATTCCAAATTTTTAAGAGATTACCGTCCATTCTGGTTCCTCACAGGTGAAGTCCTATATCCAGTTTTAGAGGAAAGTAAGATGCGCACAATACTTTAATGTTTTGTTCTTCAAGTAGAATCTCTGGTACAATAAAGCACAGCTAGGGCAAAATGCATGTTCATTATTCTGAAAGCCTCTCTTAATTTATCATCCACTTTTCTAATGTAGTAGTTTCCTAGGTTGTCAGTTGTAGTGAAAATACTTGGTAAAAGCTCTGTTCTTGGTTGTACTTGCACTCAGTGTTAGCAGCACTAAAACTGATTTTGTCTTCTTTAGCATTTAAGGAGGGTTTGGATATTACACAACTCTATGTCCACTCAATCCCAAGCATCTGTGTTCCAGGCACTGTGAGGCATGAGGAGCCAGAGAGAGGCATAGGATACACCTCTTATCCTAAAGGAAGACACAGTCAAGTTGGGAAATAAACACACAACTGATTATAAACCAAACACTGGAGTTAGTGCTGTAGCAAAGGAGCAAATAAAAGGTGAAAGTGAAAGTCGCTCAGTCGTGTCCAACTCTTTGCAACCCCATGGACCATACAATCCATGGGATTTTCCAGGCCCAATTACTGGAGTGGGCAGCCTTTCCCTTCTCCAGGGGATCTTCCCAACCCAGGGATCAAACCAGGGTCTCCTGTATTGCAGGCTGTTTGTTTGCCAGCTGAACTATGAAGGAAGCCAAAGGCTAAAGGAGCATAGAAAGAAGGGTGATTAATTCTGCAGGTAATGGGAAGTAGGGGGGAGTGACACAAACCCAGAGGCATCACAGAAGGGCCTGCATCTGAGCTAAGGTCTGAAAGATGAATAAAATTTTGATGGGCAGGAAGGACATTATAGGATATTCCAGGAAGTAGCAACATCATGCCCAGGGAGTTGGAGGGGGAGGTCCAATTCCTGGCATAATTGGTCACTGTTCTATATGATGTTTCAGGGGTTGTAGCAGAAGGTAGGTCATGACCAAGTCTTCCAGGGTCATCAGTTTCATATGAGGGAATGTGTATTTTAATCTTTAACAAGGATCAGACCGCAAGGATGGAAAAACCATCCATAAAACTGATGAAATCAGTTGGGAGCCTACAGAAAATAACCCCAGGAAGAATTATCAAGTTTATGAACCAGGTCAGTGGCAGAGAAAAAGGAGAGGTCAGCTCTGAAAGGCCCTGTAGAGAGAACAGAATGGTCTGAGATTGAGTGAATGGCAGGAGCTGATGAGTCTTATATTTTATGTCCGGTTGCCTGAGCAGGATAGCACTAAAGATAAACAGTTTTGGAGGGGAATATAATGATTTAAGTTAAGGACTTGTTTTGTGAAGTAAAAAAATACAGATATAGATATTTCCAGTGGACCTAACACCTAAGGTAGATTTTGGAGCTAAAGATGTAGGTCTCACATCATCTCTTTCCATGATGGTGAACACTGAGGGATAAAATCACCCATACAGAGCAAGATAAAGAGACTAAAAAAAAAACCTAGAGGGTTATCTACAGTTAAGTAGTGTAATCTCTGTGTCTCTTGATAAATATAAGATTGTCTTATTTATCCAGTGTTTATTTTTCTAATTTGAAGTTTAGTATATATGTAACTAAGAACAGAAATCTATTCCCTATACCAGAACTAATACCATAATAAAACTAATACATAACATTTATATAGCACTCCACAGTTTACAGAGCCCTTTCATATGACATAAGGGCAGAGAACTGTTTGGGATCTCTGAAAAATCGTTATCAACAATGCCTTCCAGCCTCCCTTCTGAAACCTTGAACACCAGTATTTTGTATGTATCCTCCATTTCCTACTGGTTCTGCTTATGAAACTACTTGATCCTCACAACATTCCAGATAAGCAGGCTCTGATCTCCACTTTACAGATGAGAAAGGCAGGGACACTGATTGATCTGCAAAAATTAACATCCTTGAATGCCTATTCCCTGTGGCTCAGACAATAAAGAGTCTGCCTGCAATGCAGGAGACCCAGGTTCAATTCCTGGGTCAGGAAGATCCCCTGGAGAAGGAAATGGCAACCCACTCCAATATTCTTGCCTGGAGCATTTCATGGGCAGAGGAGCCTGGTGGGCTACAGTCCATGGGGTCACAAAGAGTCAGAAACAATGGAGTGACTAATACATACACACACATGCATATTCTATTAAATGATAAATTAACCCAAACTTTCATAATAAAATTATCCCATAAGTATTAGTTGTGTACTACTGTATGACAATTTACCCAAAACTTCGCAGTTGAGAACAGCAGCAGACGTATATCATGTCACAGTTTCTGTGGGGAACACTGGAGCGGCTGCCTGGGTGGTTCTGGGTCAGGGTCTCCCATAAAGTTATAGTCAAGGCGTCCTCCTGAGCTGAAACCATGTGAAGGTTTGACTGGGGCTGCAGAAGGGGATGCTCATTAGCCTGGCAAATTGATGAAGACTGTGGGCAGGAGGCCTCAGTTTAAAAATGGCTGCTAACTGGAAGCCTCAGTTGCTCATTGGCCATTCCGGATGCCTTAATTCTTCACTGGCTATTAACTAGAGGCCTCAGTTGCACATGGGCTGTTATGGAGTCCTCAGTTCCTCGTTGGCTATTGACAGGAGGTCTCAGTTCGACACTGAAAATTGACAGGAGGCCTCAGTTTTTTTGCTGCATGGGTCTCTCCTTAGGAAGAGTGTCCTCATATTATCTGATTTCTCTCCAAGGAAGTAATCCGAGAGAGAACAAAACAGAAGCCACAATGTTTTTTGAGGCCCAACCTTGGAAATCACATTATTTCCACAAAATCCTGCTGGTTATACAAGTCAATCCAATTCAGTGTGAGAGCAGAAAACACAAGGATACAAATGCCTGGAGGAGGGAAGATCATCGGGATCACCTTCAAGACTGTCTACCATAACCCATTATTTACCTTCAGTACATTCATTATGAGCTTTCAGTATTTATGACTCATACAAGTTAAAGACTTTCCAAAGAGAATAGTTTTTAATGTCTTTTTTTAATTATTTTTTAATAATTCAGGACTTGAATAACTTTTTTTAAAAAATTCATGAAAATGTTTGAGGCCCCTAGTATACAAAAATATATAATCAAAAGTACATAGTGGCTTGCCCAATAAAAATCTTGAATGAGGAGATACCCCATCACACTTGGTAATGAATTAAATCTTTTTAATGTGCTATTCATGCCATTTATCTGTTTGAATCATTGAAACAAATTGCGTCAAAGAAGTCCTCTGGAAATCACTCAAATGATAGAACATGAAATTAATCAGGATGCCAGTTGAATAAATTCTCCCCTTTGGACAGCTACACAAGGGAAGGCTTGTATGTTTTCCACCTTATAGTTTAAAGGCCTTGTGGGAAGTTTACATGCAGCTTCCATAACCTCTCAGTAACCAGCTCCATCTGTGAAAAGTTAATAACTGACAAGAAAATGATGGCTAGAGGGGTAGCCTTCACTAACCCATCACAGAATCAAGGCTCTCACCTCAACAGGGGCATTTACACACAGCATTGCCCTGGTACAAAGCTTCTGATCTAAGCTCATAGACATGCTAAGGTATCCCCGAAACCTGACTTAACTCCTGCTCAAACTATCACCCCATCTCAATGATGTTTGGCAAGTATCATGGACAAGTCATTTCCTCCTTGGCCTTATCTTCCCATCAACCACTACTCTGCACACCTTCACAGCCTTTTGTGTTCCTCACCCTTTCTCTGCTAAAACCTCTCTCACAGCCTAGAAACAACCTCGTGAATTCAGTTGCTTTGGATGCTATTGGAGCCCCACTCCATATTTCCTACAACTTTATTTGTGGTACAGGACTCTGTTCGGTTGGTCTCCTGGAGCTCTGCTTCTTCTGTCTTCGCATCCTCCACAAAACACAAATAGCGTTTTTTGCTTTCTTTTTCACTGTCTTCAGTCTGGCCCTCTCTTCCATCTGCTTGCATGTTCCTATTTCCCCTTTCAGCTCCAGCCACCTTCTTAAGATGGACATTTTCTGCATCTGTAATTTCAATTCCAATTGCCCTCTCAAGCTCCAAAGTCCACGTAGCACTTCACACTCATTAAGTCTAAAACTGAACTCATCATTCCCATGTCCCTATCATATTTACCGTTTCCCTGAATTACATCACCACACCCCGAGACACCTAGATAGCCATTCATTTTGACCTTTCCTTTTCCCTTGCATTTCACAGTTTGTAGACCCCTGGGCCCTGTGAGCTCTGCCTTTCTGCTGTCTCCTCTCTGCACCCATCACTTCCCTCCTCTTCGCTCCCACTGACATACTCAGCCCATTACCTCTTGCCCAACATCTCAGATAGCCCTCCTCCTATGCAAAACTCTTTTCATTTGAATTCTTAAGGCAAGCCTTAAAGGTGACCCTTCTTGCTCAAGTAGCCCTGTCCTACAAAACCCATAGGGCTTCCCAGGTGGCACTAGTGGTAAAGGACCTGCCTGCCAATGGGATTTCAGACAGTGAAGAGTCCGCCTGCAATACGGGAGACCCTATTTTGATCCCTGGGTCAGGAAGATTCCCCTGGAGAAGGAAATGGCAACCCACTCTAGTATTCTTACTGAAGAATCCCATGGACAGAGGAACCCAGCTGGCTACAGTCCATAGGGTTGCAGAGTCAAACACGACTGAAGTGACGTAGCATGCATGCATGCATGCACAGAGCCCAAACTATTTCTTTGGTCAAGAATCAATCCTTTCCTCATTTAAAATTCCCCAAATTATATATGTCTTCAAGGTTCAAATTAAATACTGTTTTCTCCATATCTTCATGGGCACCCCTTTATTTCTTAAAACTAATCATTTCACCCTCTAATATTTTAAACATTTATACCCTGGACAGAGGAGCCTGATGGGATACAGTCCACAGCATCACAGAGTCACATGACTGAGCGACTGAGCACACAGGCACACACACACACACACCCTTTGAGGGCTCATCTTGTTTCATGTTGTATTGTCTCTCCTTTTGCTTCCCAAGGAGGTCATAAGAGGGCATGGTCTTATCCTAATTACATGTTTACCCCCACATAGAACATGGGGATTTGTTCTATGAGTGGGGTTTGCACCCTTAATTTTACTGTTAAGTAAATGGCTCTAACAAGATTTTTTTAACCCAACAGCATATTTAATGCATACTCATTAATTTTTGACTTTTGTAAATTGATTTGAAAATATTATTCAGCTCTTTTCTCTATGCCCAGTCATCTCTGGAAAGATGTTGAACATGGCTCACCTAGTGACCGTGTCTGGAAATTGCGATAAACTGGGCTTCTGTCTTAGTTGCATCATTGTCTCATGGCTGAATATTGCAACTAATCTGCCACTTCTTATTGCAGGGAGAGTAGAGAAGAGAAGAGAACAAAGAGCAACTTCAGGTAAGATGTTGACTAATTGGCCTCAGCTTTATGTCATGTTTTTACTTCCACCTTGAAAAAAACCCAATTTGCATTATAGTATTCAAAAACTCAACTTAAAAATGTAATAGTTTATAAATCTAGACTTGATTGACTTTGAATTAATGAAAATAAATGAACACATTTTGCTTTTTAACTTTCACATAAGTCATGTCCTTTTCATCCTACCTTTCTATTCAGACAAAATTGAGATGGCATGTTATTCAATTTTTCCATGATTACCTGTTTAAAAAGTAAGTGTTGCAACTACCAACTTCAAAATGTGAAGGTTGTAATTGTTGACAGCTGTTTTATTTCCCTAAATATATGTGAACCTCAATTATTTTTCTTGAAGTCACTTATGTATTTGATGTTTTTCAGGATGGTGTCAATTACTTAAGCAAGAAGAGTCTTTACATTTTGGAGGAATTTTAAGATTTCTCCACTTCTAAATCCTAATATATATGCAGAAGTGAATGATGCTTTGGCACAGTGCCACTGTACATAGTAGGGGCGAATATTTGCTATCTGATACAAAAATGGAGAAGGCAGTGGCACCCCACTCCAGTACTCTTGCCTGGAAAATAGCATGGATGGAGGAGCCTGGTAGTCTGCAGTCCATGGGGTTGGTAAGAGTCAGACACAACTGAGAGACTTCACTTTCACTTTTCACTTTCATGCATTGGAGGAGGAGATGGCAACCCACTCCAGTGTTCTTGCCTGGAGAATCCCAGGGACGGAGGAGCCTGGTGGGCTTCCGTTTATGAGGTCAGACACGGCTGAAGCGACTTAGCAGCAGCAGCAGCAGATACAAAAATACATTTTGACATTTCCATATTTTCATCACTTGGCTTTTGACTTAAAGTCATGTAAGGTAAGATAAAGTTTCATTTGCCAAGTAAATATTTGCATAAGGGCAATCTTTCAGTTCCCAGTGCCCTAAAATTGTCAGTATTCACAAACAATTCTAATTTGACATATGTACCCATGCCCACCACCCATCCTAAGACTTTTTAACCATTATTATTATTTTTAATTGAGTGTTTTTTTATTTGTATTTATGATTCATTTTTTGGCCACATCTTGCCACATGCAGGATCTTAGTTCCCTGACCAAGACTCAAACCCTTGCATGCTACAGTGGAAGCATGGCGTCCTAAGCACCGGACCACCAGGGAATTCCCACCTCCTTTACCAAGTTTTCACCAACATGTTAATCCCAAATACTGTCTTCTTTCAGCTTCCTTTTTTTTTTTTTTTTGATCTGGCAATGATGTGTTAATATTATGCATGTTTGCAAACAATGGAGTCAACAGAAAGCCAAGATTTGTGTTAATCCAAAACCAAAAATGTTAAAGGAGCCTAAGCCCCTGTCTCTTTTCTGCTTCCTAGTGTTAGTCTTCATCTCAGACACCATTTCCGTCTTAAATGTTATTTCTTAGATTCTCCCTGTGGCTCTTTTAAAACCTTATCATGAATGCTGGAAAAAAAAAAAAGTGAAGTCAAGAAAGTGTCTGGTGTCCTCACAGATGTGATCACCTCCATTATTGCTCTTTGGGGAAACATTGTTTATACTGTTTCTGAACTGCTATTGCTATGATCCTGTAGGTATGGGCTTAAAGAAACTTTATTGTTGAGATGAAAGCTAAAATGGGCAAACGGTTAAACCAGATGCCTCTCTAAGTCCCCTCCGTGCTTGTGGATTCTAATATGCTGTGTGACCAAAGGTGACGCAAAGGACTCGCAACAGAGACGAGACAAGAACTCAGATTTCTTCATTCCTTATTCTTCCCAGAGTCCCACCCTCCTAAGCTTTCTTTTCAAATCAAAGTACAATCACTCCAGTGAAGTGTTAGGTTTCTTGCTTAGTAAAATATTTTTCAACAATTGGAAAATCTTTTTAAGGCAAACACTGATCACCAAGGTTCTGAGGAAACTCCCTTCATTAATGGAGCTAACTTGCCTCAACTGATCTGCAGCTCGTCAGAATGTTCTGTTTCTGTGAGAAAATGGAAGAAACTTTCTATGAGAAAGTGAAGTCAAGGATCACTGACATCCAGAGCTCATATTCTTGGGGAAAATTTTTGGCTCCTCATCATTTCAGAGAACACAAATCCTGCCCTCAGGAAACCTGCGTTCGTAAAGATAGTCGGCGTTTTCAAAGCTGAGACATAACCGTCGCCAGTGTGGCCATAAGTATACCCATGTTCAGTTGGTGGTTCTAGTCTGAATGTCTGCATCTTTATAAAGCATGTGCCTGAGGTACCAATAACACAGGGGCACCCCTGCTTCTTACTTCCTGCCTGGATTTCTTTGTATCCATTGTCATTCATTCTGCTTAGATTCTATGTCCTGCCTGCTGAATTAGACAATATACCCTTTTGTTTGGGGCTTCCCTGCTGGCTCAGACAGTAAAGAGTCTGTCTGCAGTGTGGGAGACTTGGGTTCAGTCCCTGGGTTGGGAAGATCCCCTGGAGGAGGATTTGGCACCCCACTCCAGTACTCTTGTCTGGAGAATTCCATGGATGGAGGAGCCTGGTGGGCTACAGTCCATGGGGTCACAAAGAGTTGGACACGACTGAGCATCTAAGCACAATACAGCACCATTTTGCTTATAGTGAGTCAATCTCCCAGCTGTGGGAGAAAGAATTTAGAAGAATAAATATGGTAGAGAAAAATAGGGAGTTCCAGGACCCTCAGTTTTTGAGTGACTGGTAATGGTAGTGGTTTAGTCACTAAGTTGTCTGACTCTTCAACCCCTTGGACTGTGGCTCGCCAGGCTTCTCTGTCAGTGATGTTCCCGAGGCAAGAAGACTGGAAATAAAGTGAAAGTCGTGTCCAGTTCTTTGGGACCCCATGGACTGTAGCCTACCAGGCTCCTCCATCCATGGGATTCTCCAGGTGAGAATATTGGAATGGGTTGCCATTTCATTCTCCAAGGAGTCTTCCTTACCCAGTGATCGAACCTGGGTCTCCCATATTGCAGGTAGATGCTTTAACCTCTGAGCCACCAGAGAAGAATACTAGAGTGGGTTGCTATTTCCTCCTCCAGGGCATCTTCCTGACCCAGGGATCCAGTCTGTGTCACATGCATTGCAGGTGGTCTCCTGCACTGCAGCTGGATTCTTTACTACTAAGCCACCAGGGAAGCCCTACTGAGTGAGTAAGGTTGGTTAATTCTTTATTTAAAGAATCTTGCACTAAGATGAAAGTTACAGAGGTATGTTTTTACTCAGAAAAAGAAATAACTTCCTAACAAGGTGAGTAACACTTTACAGAAGTTGGGCCATCACCTTCAAGGGATTTTTTTATAATAATTTTTTTTTAATTTTATTACTGGTGTATAGTTGCTTTATGATGCTGTATTAATTTCTGCTGTATGCAAGAGATGTTGATAAGAAATCCCTGAAGAGTTGGTTGGACATTCCTAAGGTTCTCAATTTTGTGTCTGATTCTACTTACCATTATTCTTTATTTTGGATCAACACTAAAAAAATTCCTAAATGGCTCATATTTCATTATACAGCTGAATGAATCATGTTCCAAAGCTTGTTAGTATAGACTGAGTTGTTTAGTAAAGACAGTGAAATAACATTATTCTATAGTCCATTTAGCTTCTTGTGGGAGAAAGTTGTTTGTATCCTGATTGCAACGCTGGTTGTAGTTTCAAGTATGATGCTCTTTTTGATAAGTCAAGACTGAGTCACAAGAGAGTATGGATAACCTGATACCATTTTTCAAAGGCTATGATAAGCTTAGCCATTTTCAAAAGATAATTCAAAGAATATGCATCTTGACATTGAATTTGGAAACCCATGTCAAATTCGTAAAATATGGCCAGCAACATCAAAGCTAAATTTGGCTGTTTGGGTTGGTAAAGAATATTAAAAATATATGGAGGTGAAATGGTAAATAGAAAAATGCCAGGAGGCAAGTTCCCAAGATCAACAATTATCTATTTGTCCTGACCAAAAAGATAGAAAAAAAAATAACCAGCTATATGCCATAGATTTCTGCATAAAAACTCTATGGAGTGTGAAGTTACTTTTCTCTTAGGAGAAAAAAATCCCTTTTGAGGTTAGGAATTCTTATTTTTTAAAAAGCAACAACAAAAATACAAAGAAGAATTCTTGCAAAGAAAAGTGCTTCATAAATTGTTATTTAGAAAAAGAGATATTAGAAGGCTTTCTAAGCTAGACTATCAAGAGACACCATCTGTTAAATAGATATTATTCCAGTTTTTCCAAAAAGGAGAACACTTTCAAATTCAGCTAAGTATTAAGTAAAGAATAGTCCTAATGGACCAGAGAATGGAGTTATCAGTGATAACACAGGGATGATAATGAGTGTTTCAAAATGACTTTGCATTCTATTCATTTAAGATGGTATTGTTGTTAAGTTGCTGAGTTGTGTTTGATTCTTTGTGACCCATGGACTATAGTCACCAGCCTTCTCTGTCTATGAAATTCCCCAGGCAAGAATACTGGAGAGGGTGCCATTTCCTTCTCCAGGGTGTCTTCTCAACCCAGGGATCAAACCCATGTCTCCTACATTGGCAGGTGGATTCTGCACCATACAGCCTTGACATAATCCTTTTCCGATTTGGAACCAGTCTGTTGTTTCATGTCCAGTTGTAACTGCTGCTTCTTTACCTGCATACAGAATTCTCAGAAGGCAGGTAAGGTGGTCTGGCATTCCCATCTCTTGAAGAATTTTCCACAGTTTGTTGTGATCCACACAGTTAAAGGCTTTGGCATAGTCAAAGCAAAAGTAGATGTTTCTCTGGAACTCTCTTGCTTTTTCGATAATCCAGTGGATGTTGGCAATTTGATCTCTGGTTCTTTCTAAATCCAGCTTGAACATCTGGAAGTTCACAGTTCACATACTGTTGAAACCTGGTTTGGAGAATTTTGAGCAATACTTTGCTGGCATGTGAAATGAGTGCAATTGTGTAGTAATATAAAAATTCTTTGGCATTGCCCTTCTTTGGGACTGGAATGAAAACTGACCTTTTCTAATCCTGTGGCCACTGCTGAGTTTTTCAAATTTGCAGACATATTGAGTGCAGCACTTTCACAGCATCATCTTTTAGGATTTGAAATAGCTCAACTTGGATTCCATCATCTCCACTAGCTTTGTTCATAGTGATGCTTCCTAAAGCCCATTTGACTTCCCATTCCAGGATGTCTGGCTCTAGGTGAGTGATCACACCATCGTGACTAACTGGGTCATGAAGATCTTTTTTGTACAGTTCTTCTGTGTATTCTTGCCACCTCTTCTTAATATCTTCTGCTTCTGTTAGGTCCATACCATTTATGTCCTTTATTGAGCCCATCTTTGCATGAAATGTTCCCTTGGTATCCCTAATTTTCTTGAAGAGTTCTCTAGTCTTTCCCATTTTATTGTTTTCCTCTATGTCTTTGCATTGATCCATGAGGAAGGCTTTCTTATCTCTCCTTGCTATTGTTTGGAACTCTGCATTCAAATGGGTATATCTTTCCTTTTCTCCTTTGCCTTTAGCTTCTCTTCTTTTCCCAGCTATTTGTAAAGCCTCCGCAGGCAACCATTTTGCCTTTTTGCATTTCTTTTTCTTAGGGATGGTCTTGATCACTGCCTCCTGTACAATGTCACGAACCTCCATCCATAGTTTTTCAGGCTCTCAGTCTATAAGATTTAGTCCCTTGGATCTATTTGTCACTTCTACTGTATGCTGGTGCTGCTGCTGCTAAATCACTTCAGTTGTGTCCGACTCTGTGTGACCCCATAGACGACAGCCCACCAGGCTCTGCCATCCCTGGGATTCTCCAGGCAAGAACACTGGGGTGGGTTGCCATTTCCTTCTCCAATGCATGCATGCATGCTAAGTCGCGTCAGTCGTGTCCGACTCTGTACAACCCTGTGGACTGCAGCCCACCAGGCTCCTCTGTCCACAGGATTCCCCAGGCAAGAATACTGGAATGGGTTGCATTTCCTTCTCCAAATCCAGTATGAAGCTTGCCTTTTAGAGAATCACATACTATGTGTTATGAGGATTTCAAAGAAGTGTTCATGGAAGAGAGGAGATTTGAGCTGGTACTTAAAGAAATAATTGGAATTCACTAGGTGGAAAAGGGAGAAGGGCTGGCTTTCCAGGGAGACAAAGACAAGAAGAAGCATGGCCTCTTGAGGGATGATTTGTGGTTAAATAAGACTAGATATAGTAAAGTAATAGACAAAGGCAAGCAATGTGGTCGGAAAAGTAAGCATGAGATAGCAAGAACAAGGGCAATTTTGCCCTTCCATGGAGTTTGGACTTTATACAGCAGGTGTGGGGAGCTGATGAAGGGCAAGGCATTACATAGTCTATTTGCATTTTGTAAAAATCCTCCAGAGGAAGTCTGGATTAGGAGAATTGATTGGAGACAGCAAAATTAGGAAGTATACCACTTTAACTATAAGAATGGAGGGATGAAGGTCTGAGGGGTCTTGACTAAGGCACTCATTAGCGAGGGAGCTAAGGAAATTAGTGCAGATGCATTTACAAGATAGAATTGGCATGTTTGGTTGGATATGGGAGGTAGAAGAAGATGACTCCTAGGTTTCCAGCCTAAGAATTAAGATGAATAGAGCATCCTGTGTGGGGAACACAGGAGGAAGGACAGGTCTAGTGGGGAAAGTGATAAATTGAGTTATATTTTTGTTGATCGTAGTGTGATCTATGAGATATGAAGGCAGAAATGTCAAGAATGTTAAATGAGCAGCAGGCATTCCAAGACTAGAACTCCAGCGAGAGGTCTGAGACATAGGCTTGCCTTTCAAGCCGTCAGTACCTGGATGAGAGTTGAAGCCCTGGTTATCAGCAAGCTGCCCAAAGGAAATGAGGGGGTAAGAAGAGAAGAGGTAGGAGTGAATCCTTGGTAAATCCCTAATGTGAGCAAAGAACACAGTGAAAGAAGCCAGAGGCTAGAGCCTTAGAAAGATCTGTCTGTGTTGTCTTGTGAGAATCAATAGGATCCTCTACCTCTGAATCCAAGAGAAGAAAGACAGAAGAAATTGGTCAAGTGTGTGAAATGCCACAGAGCAGTTAAATAAAATAAGCACCTGGAAAATGTTCATTGGGTTTGGGAGAAAAAAAATCTCCTGGTTACCACAAAGAAATTACTTTTTAGGAGTTCTGTTAATGAAATCCGGGTAGCAGTGAGTTGAGTGAGGAGTAGAGGACAGATGAGAACAAATACTTGTTCTTTTGAAGAATTTGCCTTCAAAAAGGAGCAGGGAGACAGAATCATTAAGTTAAACATCAGAGAATCCATGTCTACTGAGACCCACTAGTTCAGGCTCTGTACTCAGTGCCTTTTACTTCACTCTCAAAAATGGCCCTGTAAACTTTGTTTGTGGTCAACATTTTAAAAATGAGAAAACCAAGATGTAGAGAAGTTAAATAACTTGCCTTTGATCCCACGTGTTCACTGGTGGAGCCAGAAATGGCCTCAAAGCAGTGGATTGCTGGAAGCAGTTTGAGCCATATGGGGAGATACCTGGAGAAAACTGGTTTGTACATATCTTTTTCCTGCTCTATGCTCAGGGAGGTCATATAGGTAGCTGGTCACGGTGGAAGCATTTACACCACGGAAACTGGCAAACCAAGGTTGGTTGATTCGTTTGCTTATTCCTGGGGAATCAGCTGTTAAACACTGACAAGCACAGTCCTGGGTCTCCATCTTATTGACAGCAAAGCCCCAGCATTTCCTACTGCCCAGCATACATGACTCGCCCAAGGTCACTTGTTTAACTAACAAACAAAGGTTGAGACTTGAACCCAGAACTATGATCCACATCCAGCCATCCACATCCACAGGCCCAGGGCTTTGGTGAAAAAAATAAATAAAATATTCTTTGCTCACATGCGCTGCCCAGACAGCCCAAGTTGGTATCAAGGATGTCTCGTATTTATCCATCTTCTAATTCTAAACTACCAGTCTTCTGCTTCATCCTTCCAGGTGATCCATCTCTGGCATGTTTGCTTTTTTAAACAACATTCTTGAAGCACTGGCTTCCTGAACTATGTTAATGAAAGCTATTTTAAAAAATAACCAACCTTCCCTGGGTTTTATGGTTTAGAACAATATTTATCATCAAGTGAAATAAAGTATCTTAGATGTATTTTTTCCATCCAGAAAATGGAAAAGGAACACACAAGCTCTTCATTAAAAGGAAACCTGAAGAGTTTATTTTAAAACAGGCTTCACTTTGAGCTAGTTGAATTTATGTTAGAGACTGAATAACAAAACAGCTGTGCCGCTTTATTTTGAAAATCCCTAAATTTCTTTTTTATAACACTACATTTAAAACAGAATGTGTATGCAAATTAAACAAATCTGAAGCGATAAATAGCTAATGTGGGAGAAACTGTGTCACCCCTCATGGTCAAAGTGCGGGTATAAAAACCTCTCTCTGAAACTCCCTCTGTGGATTTGTTTTGGATTGCTATTATGGTACACAGAGCAGGATTTATTTGCATACAATTGAGACCAGAAATGTGGTTTGTTTAGGTGACAGGGGAGATATGTCCTTTTTAGCTGCATCAAACTAAAGCAGTGTGGCTCACTGTAGATTGGAAGAAGAACTTTCATCTGGGTTGATTCTTCAACAACCTATGTGTTCCTTTCATCCATAAGAGGAAATGAAGGAAAGTTTTGTAATTTTGTTAGCCAAAAATTACTTCCCTCTTTCATCTTAAACATTCTGTAGGAAAGCCCACAGGGAATTGCCAATTAAAATGGAAAGAGACTCAAGTAAAAATAGACTTTCAGGAGTTATATGATAGAGCTCATTAAGGCGGTATAAGCCAAAGCCATTCTCAATAAACTTAGGCTCATGTTAGTTTGAATTTATTGTGGAAGTTGCATCAAAGGGCATCCGAGGTGTGTCTATTAGTCAGTATAATAGTAATTACACTTGCATCTGACCCGATTTGCTCCATTCCCAAGTATTCTAGGTCAGTGCATATTTTGATTAGTTAAAACTGGCACTCATACTAGCAGAGGATTAAACACGCCCACAGAAATAGAGTATAGATGATCCTGAGGGTTTCTTGTTAAAGGAGTCTTAAGTCATACCTGATTTTCCCACAGAGAAAACAATGAACTTGTATTTATAACCAAAAGAACAGATGCCCAACTTTTCTTTTTTTCTCATAGAAGTGATCACAAACATTTTAATCAGCTGTAAGGATATACTTGTAGGCTCTGTCACTGAAAACCATCTACAGGGAATGTAGTCATTTGAGCTGAGCAGTGCAGTAACCAGTCGTATAAATTGTCCTAGTATCTCACTGAAAATTCCCCGATAAGAGGATTTGAAGGGCAGGAGAGAAGCCAGGAGACTCTAAAGAAACAAGAAACTGCTGCAGACAGCTCACCCCAGAAGTGAGGTTATGACTTGCGTGGCTATTGTAGGGACTCTGAGAGAAGCAAAGCCTGGTTTGAAGTAGAGAGAACCAGGAAGGGAGGTAGATGTCAGGAAGAACCAGAGTCCGGGCGGACCCGTTTAGAAACAGCTGAGTAATCTGATCAACTCATTTATACTGAGGGGCTAATGAAGGGCCATGAATGACTATATGACTGATTCCAGAAAAAAGAATTAAATTTTGTTCCATGTGATCATCAGTGTCTTGGCTTCCATTTGAACCATTTATAGATGATGATCCTAACCACGGCCCATGGTATTTGTCTCAACATCTTTATCTTGTTTGGGTCCTCACAGACTGTCTCTTGAATCTGTCTATCTTTGCTTACCTGCATTTGCTTACACATCTTCACCGTGGAGTTATTAGTGAAGTGAAAGTGTTAGTCACTCAGTCGAGTCTGACTCTCTGCAACCCCGTGGGCTGCAGCTCACCAGGCTGCTCTGTCCTCCACTGTCTCCTCAGGTTTGCTCAAATTCATGTCCGTGGAACTGGTGATGCTATCTCACTGTCTCATCCTCTGCTACTCCCTTCTTTTGCCTTCAATTTTTCCTAGCATCGGGATCTTTCCCAGTGAGTCACAATACCTAGAAAGTTTTACATTCTGTAAGATTCTACTTTCTGTCTCTATGAATTTGATCACTCTAGGTGCTTCATATAAATGGAATTACACAGTATTTGTCTTTTTGTGACTGGTTTACTTCACTTAGCATAATATCCTCAAGGTTCATCTATGCTTAAGCATGTGTCAGGGTTTTCTTGACTTTTAAGGCCGAATACTATTCAACTGTATGTGTATAGTGAATTTTGTTTATCCATTCAACCATCTATAGGCACTAGGGTTGCTTCCACCTTTTGACTATTCTGAATAATGCTACTATGAACATGAGTATACAAATATCTCTTCAAGACTGCATTTTCATTTCTTTTGAGTATATACCTAAAATAAAATTGTTGGATCTTGTGGTCCAGTTCAGTTCAGTCACTGAGTCGTGTCCAACTCTTTGTGACCCAATGGACTGCAGCACACCAGGCTTCTCTGTCCATCACCAACTCCTAGAGCTTTCTCAACCTCATGTCCATCAAGTCAGTGATTCCATCCAACCATCTCATCCTCTGTTGTCCCCTTCTCCTCCCTCCTTCAATCTTTCCCAGCATTAGGGTCTTTTCCAGTGACTCAGTTCTTCACATCAGGTCAGAGTACTGAAGTTTCTGCTTCACCATCAGTCCTTCCAGTGAATGTTCAGGACTGATTTCCTTGACGATGGACTGGTTGTATCTCCTTGTGGTCCAATGGACTCTCAAGAGTCTTCTCCTACACCAAGGTTTGAAAGCATCAATTCTTTGGCACTTAGCTTTCTTTATGGTCCAACTCTCACATCCATACATGACTACCCGAAAAACTTTTATGGCTTTGACTGTTCGTACCTTTTTTGGCAGAGTAATGTCTTTGTTTTTTAATGTGCTGTCTAGGTTGGTCATAGCTTTTCTTCTAAGGAGCAAACGTCTTTTAATTTCATGGCTACAATCACCATCTGCAGCGATTTTGGAGCCCAAAAAAATAAAATCTGTTGCTGTTTCCATTGTTTCCCCATCTATTTGCATTGATAGGATGGGACCAGACGCCATGATCTTAGTTTTCTGAATGTTGAGTTTTGAGCCCACTTTTTCACTCTCCTCTTTGACTTTCATCAAGAAGTTCTCAGTTCTTCACTTTCTGTCATAAGTGTGATGTCATCTGCGTATTTGAGGTTATTGATATTTCTCCTAGCAATATTGATTCCAGCTTGTGCTTCATCCGGCCCAGCATTTTGCATGATGTACTCTGCATATAAATTAAATAAGCAGGGTGACAGTGTGCAGCCTTGATGTACTCTTTCCCAATTTGGAACCAGTCTGGTGTTCCATGTCCAATTATAACTATTGCTTCTTGACCTGCATACAGATTTCTCAGGAGGCAGGTAAGATGGTCTAGTATTCCCATCTCTTGAAGAGTTTTCTACAGTTCATTGTGATCATATGGTACCCGATAAAATTTTAACTTAGGCAGAAAAAATTATTAGAATTGTAAGAGTCTCTAGGCTTTACAGTTATTTGTTTGCTTATTTGGTTTTGTTCCCTCTCTCTTGCTTTCTTCTAGATTAGCCATATCTAGTAGAAATACAATTTAAACCATATATATAAATTCAAACTTTTGAGTAGCCACATTTTGAAGAGTAAAAGGAAATAGATGAGATTAATTTAATATATTATTTAATTTAGCATATTAATAATATTATCATTTGAACATGTAATCGACATAAAAATGACAAATGTGATGTTAGAAACTATGCATTTGCCAGGCATACAATGAAAATTAATAGATCATATGATACAAAAGTTGAGGAAAACTGTAGTCCCACCAAAATAACAAAGTGTGTTTAATAGAAAACTGTTGTACACTCCTTTGATTAATTTTTTTTGTTAGAGTATAGTTGATTAACAATGTTGTATTAGTTTCTGCTGTATAGCAAAGGGTATTGGTTATACAAAAACCCAGTCTTTTTTAGATTCTTTTCCCACAGGTCATTACAAAACATTGAGAAGAGTTCCCTGTGCTATACAGTAGGTCATTATTATTAGTGTTACCTATTTTATATATGCTAATGTGACTATATGCTAGCATATATAGCAAATCTCCCAATTTGGCTTAAAACTCAACATCCAGAAAACTAAGATCATGGCATCTGATCTCATCACTTCACTGCAAATAGATGGGGTAACAATGGAAACAGTAACAGACTTTATTTTCTTGGGCTCCCAAATCACTGCAGATGGTGACTGCAGTCATGAAATTAAAAGACGCTTGCTCCTTGGAAGGAAAGCTGTGACCAACATAGAATATTAAAAAATAGAGACATTACTTTGCCAAAAAAGGTCCATATAGTCAAAGCTATGGTTTTTCCAGGAGTCATGTATGGATGTGAGAGTTGGACCATAAAGAAAACTGAGTGCTGAAGAATTGATGCTTTTGAACTGTGGTGTTGGAGAAAACTCTTGAGAGTCCATTGGCCTGCAAGGAGATCAAACCAGTCAATCCTAAAGGAAATCAGTCCTGAGTATTCATTAGAAGGACTGATGCTGAAGCTGAAACTCCCAATACTCTGGCCACCTAATGCAAAGAACTGACTCATTGGTAAAGACCCTGATGCTGGGAAAGATTGAAGGCAAGAAGAGAAGGGGACAACAGTATGAGACGGTTGGATGGCATCACCGAGTCAATGGACATGAGTTTGAGAAAGCTCCAGGAGTTGATAATGGACAGGGAGGCCTGGTGTACTGCAGTTCATGGGGTTGCAAAGAACCAGACACTACTGAGAAACTGAACTGTCTCCCAATTTATTCCCTCACCATTTCCCCACCACGTAACCAGAAGTTTGTTTTCTACATCTGTTTTGTAAATAAGTTCATTTGTACTATTGTTGAGATTCCACATATAAGTGATATAATATGATATGTGCCTTTCTCCGTCTGACTTACTCACTCAGTATGGTAATCCCTGGGCCCATCTATGTTGCTGCAAGTGGCATTGTTTTGTTCTGTTTTATGGCTGAGTAATATTGCATCATATACATGTTCCACATCCCTTTTATCCATTCCTCCATTAATGAACATTTAAGTTGCTTCCTTGTGTGGCTATTGTAAATAGCGCTGCAATGACACTGTGGCACATGTATCTTTTTGAATTATGGTTTTCTCTAGATATATGCCCCGGCGTGGGATTGCAGGCTCATATGGTAGGTTTATTCTTAGTTTTTTAAGGAAAGTCCATACTGTCATCCATAGAGGTTGTATCAATTTACATTCCCACCAACAGCGAAGGAGGCTTTCCTTTTCTCCACACACTCTCCAGTATATATCGTTTGCAGATTTGTTGATGATGGCCATTTTGACTGTTATGAAGTGATGCCTCATTGTAGTTTTGATTTCCATTTCTCTAATAGTGATGTTGAGCATCTTTTCATTCAGCTTTAAGTTAGAATTCAATTTAATTAAACTTCGCAATTCACTCCCACACAATTCACTCCCTAAGTTGTACTAAGCACATAGCAGGTGTTCAATAGCCACACGTGGCCAGGGCAACCACAGCAGACAGTGCAGAGCAGAGCATTTCATCATCATGGAAGTTCTGCTGGACACCACTGCTCTAGGCCCTGTTCTCCTTGAGAGTGAGGCACTTGGTTATCTTTTTTATCAGTGTAGCCTCATCACCTGGTGCTAGTAAGTGCTGAATATGTATCTGTGGGGTGAGCTCCTGAATGTATTTAGCAAGCTCTCCACTGTCAAATGCTTTCCATCTACCAAGCACCGTCATGGCCCTGGGGTCTCACTGAGTGAGCCTGTATCAGCAGCAAGCCCTGTCCTGGAATGCCTGTGCAAAGAGTAAAATCCTTGCTGGTGCTAGGTTCTATTTGTTTGGTTTCTGACCTAGGTTTTTGGATGAAATGGGAAAATGTATTGAAAACAAAGACAGAGGTTGCTGGTATGGTTCTGTTTTGTCCCTGGGGCCTCCCACAGGACCTGAAAGAAGTCAATATCGGTTCAGCAAATGAAGGAACAAGTGGCCTTGTTAAATTATCACACACCAAAAATGGCTCTGTGAGTTTCCAAAGGAAGGAGGTCCCTGAGAATGACGGGAAGGAATTGTAAGAGGAAGGCAAGAGAAAATCAGAAAAGTGAAAACACACAGAAGAAGGATATGAGAACTTTGCAGAGTGCATTTGAAGTTCAGAGGATTGTCTCTAGCCAACCTGGATGCATGAGCACTTCCTTATCCATAAGTTAAAGCACAGATTGCATTAGTTCTGCATATAAATCTCTGCATCCTAATTCCATTTGGAAGTGAAGTCATTCATTTATTCATTCATTTGTTGAAGAACTATTAAAAGAATATTTATTATTTATGACTCTGAGTTAAGGGCAAAGCACTGGAGCTGCATTTCAGTTGGAGAGAAATCTCACGCTTTTTATAAAAAATTATTTGTTTTGATTGTTTGGGAGAAGTAGAGGGGTGGGATGGTATTTTCTGAATTTTGTCTTCAGGACCATGATAGATGAACCTTGATTGCCTTTCAGTTCAATTCAGTTGCTCAGTAGTGTCCAACTCTTTGTGACACCATGAACCACAGCACGCCAGACCTCCCTGTCCATCACCAACTCCCGGGGCCTACCTAAACTCATGTCCATTGAGTCGGTGATGCCATCCAACCATCTCATCCTCTGTCATCCTCTTCTCCTCCTGCCCTCAATCTTTCCCAGCATCAGGGTCTTTTCAGATGAATCACCTCTTCACATCAGGTGGCCAAAGTATTGCAGTTTCAGCTTCAACATCAGTCTTTCCAATGAACACCCAGGACTGATTTCCTTTAGGATGGACTGGTTGGATCTCCTTGCAGTCCAAGGGACCCTCAAGAGTCTTCTCCAACACCACAGTTCAAAAGCATCAATTTTTCAGCGTTCAGCTTTCCTTATAGTCCAACTCTGACATCCATACATGGCTACTGGAAAAACCATAGCCTTGGCTAGATGGACCTTTGTTGGCAAAGTAGTCTTGGCTTTTTAATATGCTCTCTAGCTTTGGTCATAACTTTCCTTCCAAGAAGTAAGCGTCTTTTAATTTCATGGCTGCAATCACCATCTGCAGTGATTTTGGAGCCCAAAAAGATAAAGTCAGCCACTGTTTCCACTGTTTCCCCATCTATTTGCCATGAAGTGATAGGACCAGATGCCATGCTCTTAGTTTTCTGAATGTTGAGCTTCAAGCCAACTTTTTCACTCTCCTCTTTTCTTTTATCAAGAGGCTCTTTAGTTCTTCTTCACTGTCTGCCATAAGGGTGGTATCATCTGCATATCTGAAGTTATTGATATTTCTCCCAGCAATCTTGATTCCAGCTTATGCTTCTTCCAGCCCAGCGTTTCTCATGATGTATTCTGCATATAAGTTAAATAAGCAGGGTGACAATATGTAGCCTTGACGTACTCCTTTTCCTATTTGGAAACAGTCTGTTGTTACATGTCCAGTTTTAACTGTTGCTTCCTGACCTGCATACAGATTTCTCAAGAGGCAGGTCAGGTGGTCTGGTATTCCCATCTCTTGAAGAATTTCCCACAGTTTATTGTGATCCACACAGTCAAGGGCTTTGGCATAATCAATAAAGCAGAAATTTTCTTGCTTTTTTGATGATCCAATGGAACTTTCTTGCTTTTTTGATGATCCAGTGGATGTTGGCAATTTGATCTCTGGTTCCTCTGCCTTTTCTAAAACCAGTTTGAAGTTCACAGTTCACATATTGCTGAAGCCTGGCTTGGAGAATTTTGAACAATACTTTGCTTAGCGTGTGAAATGAGTGCAATTGTGCAGTAGTTTGAGCATTCTTTGGCATTTCCTTTCTTTGAGATTGGAATGAAAAGTGACCTTTTCCAGTCCTGTGGCCACTGCTGAGTTTTTCAAATTTGCAGACATATTCAGTGCAGCACTTTCTCAGCATCATCTTTTAGGTTTTGAAATAGCTCAACTTGGATTCCATCACGTCCACTAGCTTTGTTCGTAGTGATGCTTTCTAAAACCCACTTGACCTCACATTTCAGGATGTCTGGCTCCAGGTGAGTTATCACACCATCGTGACTAACTGGGTAGTGAAGATCTTTTTTGTATAGTTCTTCTGTGTATTCTTGCCACCTCTTCTTAATATCTTCTGCTTCTGTTGTTCCATACCATTTCTGTCCTTTATTGAGCCCACCTTTGCAGAAATGTTTGCATTGATTGCCTTGGAATGAGTCTATTTGCCTGAAGCGATAACGAATATTATAATACTTTTTCAGGTCACTGCAACATTAAAAACAAAGCACAAACGTCAGTGTTTCTTTGATAATTCTGTCTTTATGATGCTTGTTGATTTTCAGAGTTCTGCTGTTACCTTCTAAATGCATGTAAACACAAGGGAAAAAATACAGTTTTAATAAACCAGTCCTCTTCTACCTGCCTCTGTGGAGCTGGAAATGGGAATCCACATTTAGAAGTAACTGGGGGATTGGACTGAAAAGAGATGCAGGATATCATTAACATTTATCTCACACCTTTAACACTATTCTCTGTTGCATCTCTTTTAATTACAATCAAGCATATTTATCAGTAATTTTTTTTGCCATTAATATAGGGCCTCTGCACTTTAGAAAATAATAGGATATGAGTGACAGTCTCTGTCATAGAATGTTCAATTTTTTTTTTAATTGCAAAATGAACCTAACAAGTGTTTGCATGCTTTCCCAGTGTCTGCTGTAGCCAGGCCTTCTCAGCAGTAACAAACAGTAGTGGTCATTGTTTGCTAGAGGACAGCTGTGTGTGGACTTTCTGGGAATTAGAAAAGAATTTGTGAAAAGTCAAGTGACAGCATTCAAAATATCCTTAATCAACATGTTTATAGAATCATCACTCTAAACTAAAAAAAAAAAATTGCCCCATATTAAAAATATGTAACTCATACTTAATTCATATGTAACCATTGTTGTTTTTTTAGTATTAAATGACATGTTACAAAATCATGACAGTGGTTCAGTTAAAATAATTTTGGACCTGAAATACCCAATACATAAATGATTTTGATTAAATCATAGGAATAATGTTTTTGATTGTTGAATATATTGGAGCATTTCTCTTTCTTCTTCCTTTCTTTATCCTGATGCAAATGTGCAGTATTTTTTAAAGGTAAAATGTAAATACAGTCCTAGAATTCAGTTTACCTTTCTGGTGTTTATCAAGAAAATAAGAAAAAATCATTTTTCTCTTCCACATTTGAAAAAGAAAAGAGAGATAATCAAATGATTACTTTTTAACTCCATAGCAGAAGTGTTTAAATAACAACTTACTACCACATCTGGATTAGATCCTGGTTTCACACTGAAGAACCAATAATGTCCTATTCTTAGTATTCTAATTATAATCACAATCTGCGAATTTCAGTGAGTTTTTCAGGAAACATGTAAACTTGGCAATAAAGTTGTTGAGAGATCGAAAAAGTCAATCAAAGACTAAATGATCTGAAAGATGTATTTCGTTATCTCCTGTTTTGAAGTAATGTAGTGATTGTTGGTAGAAATAGATAAAACAAATAGATGCCTCTGATCAGCTTGCATTGTTCATCTTTTCTCTCCAAAAGATTGGGAGACTCTTTCGTGTCCAGGTTCAATACAGTAGGATCCAGTGTGGTGTAAATTAGACATCATATTCTTTCCACTAACAAAGTATCAAATTTAGCATTGTCACTCATTAGACAGTGTCAACAGTTGTTGTAGGTGAAAAATAAGAGATTTACACTTAAGATGGAAGACAGGATTAAACGTTTAGTTCATTTTTGCTGATATTAATAGAAATGTAAACACCAAGGCTAAGACATGACTAATTTCTATGTTTTTATAGAACTTGTATGAATAGTGTAACATGGGCAGATCTGAGAAATTCTGCATATTCGATTCCAATGACTGCAAGAAAGTGAGGATAATGTTAAAGTGAGGAGCTGAGGATAAGAGGCGCTCTCTATTTTGGGTAACTTAAATCTGAGATCACTGTTACCTACCCAAGCTAAGACACTTCTTGATGATCTACCGCAATCATCTAGGTAAGAAATGATAGTGGCCTGAACTAGGGAAAGGACAGTGAGGCTGGGGAAGTGGGTGGATTTAAGAAAAGTCTGAAGAAAGAATAGACAGCACGTGGTTATTAATAGCGAGTGAGGGTGAGGGGATTTTAGAGGAATTCCAAGGATGACTGGGGGCACTAGTCCAGACAGTGAGCACTGGGCCAGGAGCATGATTAGAAGAGGAGGACTTCAGAGTGGAGGAGGCACAGTTTTATTGCTTTGGGGAGACCTACAGGCGTGTGCACTGATCACATTCTTATTTCAGTCTAGAGCTCAGGTGAGAGACAGTTTAGACATGTGAGGTCAGTGGTATAAACATCGTTATCATCAGTACCAACAGAGTGGAAGAGATTACTCCAAGAAAGTATGTAGGAAAAAAAGCATTAAGAGTCTGTATTTCAGATGAAAATAAAAGGCTTGTTGTGGATCATGCTAGTTAGTAAAACAATCCCAAAACTGCACAGAAGGGAGGGAATGGTGTGAACACCCTTCCAAATCGGGTACATTTTTTTTTTTTTTATGAGAGTAGCTCTTTTTCAGCTAGAACTTATGACAAGGGAGGGACTTCCCTGGCAGACTAGTGGTTGGGACTCCGTGATTCCAATGATGGGGGTGCAGGTTTGATCCCTAGTCGGGGAACTGAGATCCTGTGAGCCACGTACTGTGGCCAAAAGATAAAGGGGAAAAAAAAGAACTTACAACAAGGGAATATTGGACACCAGTGGTAAGTCTCACAGCCAAAGAGCCAGACTCCTAGCCATAGAACAAGGCAGTAAAGAATTCAGAAAATGAGACTTTGATCTTGAATTCCTCGGTAATTACATACACAGTGTCAGTGTGAATGCAGATTGGGGCGATCACTATGAAAAAACAGTATAGAGCTAGCTTCCTCAGAAATTGAGAATAGAACCGCCATATAGTCCAGCAATCGCTCCTCTGGCTCTTTACCCAAAAGAATTGAAATCCAGATCTCAGATATCTGCACCCCCATGTTTATGGCAGCATTCCTCACCATAGCCAAGATGTGGAGACAACCTAAATGGCCATTCACAGATGAACGGATAAACAGAAAGTGGTATATGCATACAAGGGAATG
This sequence comes from Antilocapra americana, assembly GCA_007570785.1. Classification (NCBI taxonomy): domain Eukaryota; kingdom Metazoa; phylum Chordata; class Mammalia; order Artiodactyla; family Antilocapridae; genus Antilocapra; species Antilocapra americana. Next base: position 27,533,029 of record ML662445.1, read on the forward strand.
CTAGTCAGCCTTTAAAAAGAAGGAGATTCTGCAAGAGGCAACAGCAGGATGAAGCCTGAGGATATTATGCTAAGTGAAATAAGCCAGACCCAGAAACACAAAATATTACATGATCCACTTACACGAGGTACCTAAGATAGTCAAAGTCATAGAATCAAAGCATGAAATGGTGGTCGCCGGAAGCTGAGGGAAAGGGGAAGCAGGAGTTATTAATCTACAGGCATTAAATTTCAGTCAGGCGAGATACTCTCCAGTCCTGCAGTACAACACTGTACCTATAGTCAACAATACGTACTGTGCACTTAAAAAATCTGTTAAGAGGGTACCTCGTAGTATTTCCAGATGCTGTCTGGCTGGATGATTGTCTTCCAGGCAGCTGAGGTCAGCAGAAGACAAGCCAGAAGGGATGGATGCACAGCCCTGTGCTGGGGGCTCTGATGAGAGTGCTGGTTATTAAAACAAACCTAGTTCTTCTGACTCCAAAATCGGAGAACTCCCACTGCCCCACAGCTGCTGCTCTGGAATAATGTAAGATCCGTGTTTGGGAGGAAGTCCAGAGATGATCTGGTGCTAACTTTTCATTTTACAAATGAATTAAATAAAGCCCCAAGAGAGTAACTTGTTAAAAGTCACACACCTGTTTTTGGATGCAGTCGGCTGACATTGGGAGCATCCCTATGGGACTCTGACACTCTGTGTGGGACCCTTTTCAAAGGAAGTAAAACTACTTTTGCATATGGCCCTCTGCATGCCTTGCAGCTGAATCTACTCCAAAATTAAGGTTAAGAGTGCAAGCTCAAGTCTTCAATGACCAGGGCTGGAATCCAGCCTCTGTCCCTTGAAAGTCATATGACCTTACTCTCTCTCTCAGCTTGGTCTCCTTATATGCAAAATGGAGATAATAATAGTGTTATCTCATAGAGTTGTTAAGAGGACTAAGGGAGAAAATACCTGTCAAGTCCCTAATGTCTAGCTCATGCTGTGCTCACAATACATTTTAGCAGTCATTTGATCACTTTTAATATTACTTTTTATTACTTGCCTCTGTCTTTTAGCATCTGGGATGGAAATGTTAATAACACCCAGAGGTTTATTTTTCTGGTGTGTAATGTGCATGAAACTAATATTTGTTGAGAGAATGACAGAAGAAGAAAAGACAGTGAAGGAGAAAGGTTACAGTATTCGAAGATCTTTCCTCATTGTCTGGTTGACATTCTGAAACATGGAAAAGTACCAGGTATTTTTATTATGACTGTTACCCCATTTTTGACCTGCGAAATATGCAGCAGTGCTTTTAAGAGAACATAGGAAAGCTCAAGAAGGAAGGTGTGTGTCTCCATGTATTTTAAGCAGGGCAGACCTTGTACAGGTTTGCCATTGTTTTTACCTCTAAAGGCTTCCTGCGCCTCTTAGCACCCTCACAGCCAGCATCTCTGTGTTCTAGTCAGAGGTTCAGAGAGAACAGAATCAAAGCACTTTCCCTTAATGAGCTTGCATGTGGGACCGACACCAGACACAATGATTTCTATCACAAAGGAGGCTTCTGTAGATAGTGGCATAGGGTTAGGAGCCTGCACGCTGTGGCTGGACCCCCTAGGTTTGGATCCAACACTTGGCAACTTTGTGACCTCGACAAGTTCCTTGAGCCGTGCTTTCACCTGTAAAGGAGGAATAAGCATCTAGTACTTACCAGGTCAGGTCAAGGAACAAATGAGTTTTCATCCATCAGTGCCTAGCCTGGCATGCTCTTTGTTCCTGGCTTTGCCCGCATCCCAAATGAGCAATAACTACTAAAGTTCAGAAGAGGATCATCCTAAATGCAGAGAGATGAGGTTATCAAGGTTAAAGAAGGAATGGGACTTTGTCAAACACAAGGAAGAGAGTTGGCTCTTTCAGACTTAGGACTAGAAATGGACATGGCCTTGTATAGGGAAAATAGTGGCCTTGTATAGGGAAAATAGTGGCCTTGTATAGGGAGTTGCACGTAAGCAGTGATCTTATTTGAATGAGCACTGGATGAGTGCAACGTTAGATGAGATCTGTTAACAGTGAGAAGCAAAGAGAGGTTTAGAGGAGGAGAGTAGCATGAGCAAAACAATTTCTTAAAGTGGAGATTGAAATTAGGATATCAGTTTGGAGACCATTGCAATAGTCTAGACTTTGATGTGCTCAGGCTCTTGGCGGAATTGATGGGGGGCCTCATGTAAAAGAGAATGAGTGTTGAGACGTAGAAAGAAAAGATCAGAAGGTGATTGTCTGGAGACAGGTATGGGGAGGAGATGGGGGGAATGTCAGGTTCACAAGCCTGACTGGCGGAGAAGTCTGTATAATAGACACACACACACAAGTTCAGAGGGACCCGTGGTTTGGGGGAAAGGATTACGAGTTTCTTTCAAGTCTGGTCACATTTGATCCAACAATAGAACACCGATATGGGACCTAGAATTTGGAGAAGCAGAGTGGAAGTTCAGCAGAGGTCAGAGCTAAGCTTGTGTATATACTTGGGACTGAATCAAGTACAGGGGAGAGTGAGAGACAGGAGAGGGGGTGAAATTTCTGTGAGATGGCATGGCAGGGGTGAGGCGGGATAACACGCCAGCAAGGGCCAGCAGTGACCATCAGAGGAGGCAATGTACATGACAGCACGTATGGGGGCAAGGCTGATGAAATATAAATAGGAAAAATTTGGGGACTGCCCTGCTTCTTAGAATCTCAAAGCCAAAATAGACACATTTTTGTAGGTGAGGAATTAGGTCTCAGCAAAGCTGAGTTCATTGGTTTCCCCTGGGATAGCTGCAGAGTCAGACGTGCCCCTTTTCAGCCCTCTTCTCACTTTCCAGGCTGCTGCTTGGGCTCTTCCTGTTTCTCAGTGCATCACTGCATATGGTTAGATCTGTACTCTGTTTTACACAAAGCGTACTGTAAACTGGGCTTCCCTGCTATCTCAGTTGATAAAGAATCGCCTGCAAAGCAGAAGACCCCGGTTCGATCCCTGGGTCAGGAAGATCCGCTGGAGAAGGGATAGGCTACCTACTCCAATATTCTTGGGCTTCCCTGGTGGCTCAGACTGTAAAGAATCCGCCTGCAGTGCGGGAGACCTGAGTTCGATCATTGGATTGGGAAGATCCTCTGGAGAAGGGAGCGGCTCCCCACTCCAGTATTCTAGCCTAGAGAATTCCATAGAGTGTAGAGACCATGGAGTCGAAAAGACCTGGACATGCCTGAGCGACTTTCACTTTCATACTGTGAAGTGCTGGGTCCCCCGCACAGGGAACCTGCACTCAGCCAAGGGCAGAGCACAGAAGCTGCATCTGCTAGAGCAGGGCTCCATGAAAAGGAGTGCTCTGTACACATGTGGACATCAGCTCTTGCCCTGCTTCTCTATTTCATTTGTATTTTCTTTAGTTAACTAATTTTGCAATCTTTAGAAAACAAAATAAACAGTTTACCCATACACTCCTTATCTTTGCATGCATGTTAATTAAATAAATATTTATAATTGGTCTTCCCTGGTGGTTCAGTGGTAAAGAACCCACCTGCAATACTGGAGACACAGATTCGATCCCTGGGTCAGGTAGATCCCCTGGAGAAGGAAATGGCAACCCACTCCAGTATTCTTGCCTGAAGAATCCTGTGGACAGAGGAGCCTGGTGGTCTAGACTTCAGAGGTTGCAAAAGATTTGTACTCAACTGAGTGACTGAACATGCACACACGTGCACTGTTTATAATATTGTTTCCCAAAAGATATTGAAATGACATACTGTTTTATATGAAGGAGACTTTAAATCTCAACTGCGTTTATAGCTCAATGATCACAATAATTATAAACCACATCAGTTAAAAATTGAAATAGCTGTTTTTGAAAGTGCATAAAAGTGATGTCCCTTGTCCAAACCATTTGCAATACTTAGCATAATTTTATGGAAAGGATAGCCACTTGCGATCTTAACCTTCTTATGAATTTCTTATGAAGTCATAGAAATCTTAATACCTTTCTAATGTTCTTCTTGAAGGAAACAATTTGGGAAATGCCAAGGACAAAAACATAGGAAGCATTTAACATAAACTGGAAATCATTAATACTTAATGGAGAAGCATAAGCCATTCTGAGGCATTTTAAAGCAGCTATTAAAATCATCCCTTCCAGGAGGTGTTAAAATACAAAATCCATCCAAGTAAATTTGCAGATCTAATTGGCTTTATTAAACGATTCATGAATTGGGCAGCATTCCATGTAGCAAGTTGAGAGGAGCTCTGAGGGCGCTGTACAAGATGGAAGGGTTGTTTAGGCAGAAAGAGGAAGGGATAAGGAAGGATCAGATTACAGCATCTACCTTTGGTGGATGAAAAGGGTCTCTATGGCTAATTATGTCATCAGTGCTGACCAGAAAATTCCAAGCTGACCGGTTAGGATTACATTCCTGTGGGAAATTCAAACTACAATTAGGTTAAGTCTTAAGTTTCTGCTTGGCAACATGGACTTAGCGTGAGTGAATCCATTTTGGACCTGTTGTTTCTTTTTTACCAGAGGCTAGGAAGTTCTTCAAAACTAGTGCTGTCTGACTCAAAGAAAGACTTGAGGGAAATAGAAACCGTAAAGCCTAAGGCTTAGAAGAAAGTGCGGTTGAGATTCAAATGACTTCATTTTAAATGCTATTTGTCATCACCGATTTTCACTAAGTTTGCTTCCACACCTGGCTTCCCACGGGGCCATTGGGTCAGAGGTTCTTCAGTGTTGTTTATTGTTTGCTGGTGGGGAGGGGTGCCCTTTCAGGGTTTCTTCCATTTCAGAGCTGCAAAAACCGGTTCTGAAAATAGTTGGCAGTATCGGTTGGCCAAATATATTTGCTGAAACCCCTTTTGTTTTGAACCAGGGAGGCCCAAGATCAAGAAATACTTGGGTTAACTTAAGGTTAACACAATCACAGGTTTCTTCTTTTGCAAACTTCTAAGACTATCATTACATTCTGGCTTTTTCTCTCTTCTCTTACTATGTTCTCTTGCTGACCACATGCAAGTGGTCTCAAACCCCCTTCCTGGGTAACAGCCCACCCAGCCCTCCAGAGTTTTCTCTGTGCTGTGGTTCATGGGATGGAAGCAAAGAATACTGAATTGCTAGACTTGGGGGCTGAATTCTGGAGCCAAATTCAGTTCTAACTCTAGTTTATTCATCCTGGGAAAACTCCTTAAACTTACTCTCTTTCTCCTTCTGCTTCTATTCTTTTTAATTATCTTTTGATTTTATCAAAGTAATTTCTACTCAGTTAAAATATCAAGTGCAATAAAAGTTCTTTGAACTAGCCTTCCTTGAATGAGTTCCCTGACTAAGTAACTCTCTCCCTTTCCTAGATATAGTCTACTGACTGATGCTCCCAGCCAGCTGGCCACCAGGGTCTCACCTGCTGTCCCCTGAGCCCACCTGTAACTTCTGACCCCACCAGCAAGGGTGAATATGGACCAAGAATTAGTTGTGTTTGTCCCCATTGTATCTGTTAATATAACTATTTAATTATAAGTTATAAAAAAAACATTGACATACAGATACATAAAACAGTTGCTATTTCTGTGAAGCTGTTTTGGTTAAGATTCAAAGTTGAGTTACTAAAAATAAAATGCTACAGAATCAGGTGTGAAAATAAAGTGGTAAAATATTAAGAAAAAACAAATCTAAAAGGATTTTGCTTTGTGTCTTTCAGTTCTCAATCCACTTTAATGGGACTGAAATAAGGAAGTGTAGATGATGATAATGATGATAGGTATAGTTTATGTAAAAAAGAAATACATTGTTTTATTTCATAAGCATAAGCCAGGTCATGCTCCATGGGATTCTTCTGGTATTAGATTAGATGAGGCTCACATAAAATGCTCAGCATCATGTCTAATATTTAATAAGAATCAGTACAGGTTAGCTGTTATTGTGGTTACTATTGATTTAATAATTGTATATTCAGGTGATTTTAAAAGGAAAGAGAAGGTAAAGTGAGACCAAACCATTGTTACAGAATAAAATGTTGGGATAAACTTTAACCAAACAATTGAATATTATACAGCAAAAGACCTAAACATCACTGTGATCATTTTTTTGCATCAAAATATCTTTATGTAAAATTAAGAGGGTGTCAGTAATCACATTTTTAAAGGGATAGCTGAAGAAAAAAATCCATTCATTCATGAAATGTAACCCTGTTTCAATTTTAACAACAAATTGCCACATGGCCTTAGGAAACTGTCCAAACATTTCAGTCTTTTATTCTCTGTTAGTCAAGGATAATGGTAACCAACTGAATAAATTTATTGGGCAGCCAGAAGAATTGCTTTCAGAAAAGTACATTAAGGACATATTTGTGTTTCCTCACTTGGACGGGACCTCTCTGTGGCTCAGTGTGCTAATCACACTGCATGGAACTCTCAAACTCTCAGAACAAGGATAGTGAAAAGCTTTTTCAAAAAAATTGATTTCCCATCAAAGCTCTAGACCTGTTCGCTAAGTATGGTACTTATACCAAGTTTCAACAGATGAAGCATGCACTTTCACAGAAAACAAGAATGACTCAGAATAAAGTAATGTGATGATGGGGTAAGATCTTGTTTTATTAGATTGTGTGTGCCACTCATGCATTTAGTATCATAATCAGTCTTGTAAGTGTAATATAAGAACTGGTTCACTGGATGTGAGGTTGTTGTTGCTGTTTCATCACTTAGTCATGTCTGACTCTTTGTGACCCTATGAACATCAGCAGGCCAGGCTTCCCTGTCCTTCAGTGTCTCCTGAAGTTTGTCAAACTCACGTCCATTGAGTCAGTGAGGTTTGAACTCATTAATTTTAGGGGCTCTGGCCAAAGCCAGTTAACTTCTGTTGTGTGAAGCAAGCCTGTATGCTGACATTTCAAGCCATTTCCACAAATGACCATGGAAGAACATTCATAGTTATTTAATACATGATCATGTAGCAAGAAAGTCCGCCTATATTGATTATATGAACACTGAGTCGAACATCCTAGGTTATCATTACATTAAAAGAAACATTGCAGTTCAAATCAATGCATATTTATACATAACACTGAACTAAGTTTGGGGAGATTATAAAAAGCAGTAAGACTGAATCATTACTGTTTTCAACAAGTTTACTCTATAATGTAGGACACAAAACCATCTGAGTACGTACTTCAGTCTATGATGTTCATTCAGTTCAGTCACTCAGTCATGTCTGACTCTTTGCGACCCATGAACTGCAGCATGCCAGGCCTCCTTGTCCATCACCAACTCTTGGAGTTTACCCAAACTCATGGCCATTGAGTCGGTGATGCCACCCAACTGTCTCATCCTCTGTCATTCTCTTCTCCTCCTGCCCTCAATCTTTCCCAGCATCAGGGTCTTTTCCAGTGAGTCAGTTCTTCACATCAGGTGGCCAAAGTATTGCAGTTTCAGCTTCAACATCAGTTGTTCCAATGAACACCCAGGACTGATCTGCTTTAGGATGGACTGGTTGGATCTCGTTGCAGTCCAAGAGACTCTCAACAATCTTCTCCAACACCACAGTTCAAAAGCATCAGTTCTTCGGTGCTCAGCTTTCTTCACCATCCAATTCTCACATCCATACATGACCACTGGAAAAACCATAGCTTTGCCTAGACGGACATTTGTCAGCAAAGTAATGTCTCTGCTTTTCAATATGCTGTCTAGGTTGATCATAACTTTCCTTCCAAGAAGTAACCATCTTTTAATTTCATGGCTGCAATCACCATCTGCAGTGATCTGGGAGCCCAAAACAATAAAATCAGCCACTGTTTTCCCATCTATTTGCCATGAAGTGATGGGACTGGAGGCCATGATCTTAGTTTTCTGAATGTTGAGCTTTAAGCCAATTTTTTCACTCTCCTCTTCACTTTCAACAAGAGGGTCTTTAGTTCTTCTTCACTTTCTGCCATAAGGGTGGTGTCATCTGCATATCTGAGGTTATTGATCTTTCTCCCAGCAATCTTGATTCCAGCTTGTGCTTCTTGCAGCCCAGCGTTTCTCATGATCTACTCTGCATATAAATTAAATAAGCAGGGTGACAATATACAGCTTTGATGTACTCCTTTTCCTATTTGGAAACAGTCTGTTGTTCCATCGGTCTGTGATGAGTGAAAGCCAAACTAGAACATCGAAGTGTTTCTTGCCCAGAAATGTAATCCCATTATTATGCCCCAGGGCCAGGTTTCCTGAGACCCTTGAGAAATTGGCAGACAATAGTTTCCTGGGGCTGGAGAGAGGGACATGGAAAGTTACTATTCAGTGGGTATAGAATTTCAGTTATGCAGGATGAAAAAATTCTAGAGATCTGCCGAGCTTACAGTCAACATACCATCCAGTATATTTCAAAATTTATTGAAGATAGATCTAATGTGTTTTTTTCCTACAATTAATAAAAAAAAAAACAGAAAAGAAACTGGCAAATGACCTTGGCACAGCCTTTCTAGTTGAGCCATCACAGAGATGGAGAAAGAGGCTATCGTGTCCACGCTTTTAAAGGAAATGACTTGATTATTTTAAACCTGAGGGCTTAGAGGCAATACCTGATGAGAACCATTTCTCATGCAATCAGTAAACTGCTTAGCAGAATATCATAAGAGATAAAGAAGCAACTGCATTTGACTCTTTGAATAGCTATTTTTTCCACATCAATTTAATTTCCTTCCCTGGTTACGTGACAGATTACATCAACAATGAGATATGCCGGATAAAATCAATTTTGAATGAGGGAAGATTTTGGGTCCTAGCCTAAACAATATTGTTATCACCAAGCCACGAAAGTGTGACCTTAATCATGCTATTGTTACATGGGTGAACCAGTAAATAGAGAGCTGCAGTTGCATCAAGTGAGCTGAAGCAGTGGATTACATATCAAGTTCCAGCCCTTTAGGATTAGTGGTACCAGAGGACCTATAACTTATTGATGATCTATACAAATGGCTTATAAATGCCTTCATCCAAAATGCAGAAGTTACTAAATCAAGTGCAGCCTTATCCCAGGAAATTCATGGTAATACAATTCAATATATTGTTTATATGTCTTTTTTAATCATTCTAAAGATAGAATAGCATATAAAAAACCTTTTTAAATTTTTATTTTTATATTTTTTCTTTTACATTTTATTGAAGTATAGTTAATTTACAATGTTGTATTAGTTTCATATGTACAACAAAGTAATTCAGTTTAAATATATATATTATATATATATTCTTTTTCAGATTATTTTCCCTTATAAAGTTATTACTAGAATAGCATTAATTGACATAACTATAAACTGGTATATTTTAGCACAAATGAAATTTGATGAAAGAATAAGAAAACAAGCATTGATAGAATCTTTCTTTCAATTTAGGTAAGAAAAACAATATTATATATGAGTTACACTGATAGTAAGTTTTTTAAATGGAGCAAAAGAGCAGGACCAGAGAATTAAGCCTACCATTCTATGTATAAGCTTCTTCATGCTTAAGTATTTGTTCAAATTTTATCAACATACTTTGAAAGGAATATTTTTGAAAAGCAAGGCAGTATGCAAGGAACAAAACATTACATATACATATGATAATATAAGATATATGTTAACATATATAATAAATACATTAATAGTATATAATAGTAACATATATATTAAAATTATGTAATATATAAAATATATGGTATTACATGCAGTATATAAAAGGACCATTGCTGATCTGTGTGTGTGTGTACTCAGTCGTGTCCAACTCTTTGCTTCCCCATGGGCTTCCCAGGTGGCGCTAGTGGTAAAGAACTTGCCTTCCAAAGCAGCAAACTAAGAGACACAGGTTCAATCCCTGAGTTGGGAAGATCCCCTGGAGAAGAGCATGGCAACCCATTCCAGTATTCTTGCCTGAAGAATCCCCATGGACAGAGGAGCCTGGTGAGCTGCAGTCTGTGAGGTCACGAAGAGTCGGACACGACTGAAGCAACTTAGCACATATGCACAGACTGTAGACCACCAGGCTCTTCTGTCCACGGGATTTCCTGGGCAAGAATACTGGAGTGGGTTGCCATTTCCTCCTCCAGGGGATCTTCCCGACATGGGATCAAACCCACATCTCCTGCTGCTCTCTTGCATTGACAGCCAGATTCTTTATCACTGTCCTGCCTGGAAAGTGGGAAGCCCACATATTATATGGTTATAGTATGTTTTTATTGTGTGTGTGAGTTTAAGAAGAAATTTATTGAGTTGGCCTTGAATTTTAACTATGACAATTCTTTGATCTTTTTTTTTTCCTTTCTTTCTTTTTTTTTTTCTCCCTTTTATTGTTTTTGTCATACAATGCCATGATATCACCATGGGTTTACATATGCTCCCCCTCCAGAAACCCCTCCCTCCCCCCTCCCTCCTCCCTCCCCCCCGGGAAATCTCGATGCACCAGTCCCGAGAATCAATCCTGGGCTGGCAATTGATAGTAGTGTGTTTTTTAAAAGAGGAATTGGACCAGTGTAATCTAGAAAGCAAAAGTCTGATTGGCCCTATAATTACCATCTTGTGGTTCCCTCAACTTGTTCTCAGAATGAGTTGAGATTCACCTCTCCCCAGAGATGACTAAACCAGAAGAAATATTCTGTATTACATTTAGCAACTTCATCCGGCAGAAAAGGTCGTCCTTCTTGATTATCAGCATGAAAAATTGTTGGCTCAAGGGAACCCTCAAGATTTCTTTCTTAGAGCTCTTCACTACAAATTAACTTCCAGGAGCTCTGGATGATGTAAATATCCATGGGATCTCACCTCTCAAAAAGCTTTTGTCCTTTTATCCTAGACTTCAGTTTGTTTACTCTTTCAAGCTTCACAACCCAAGTTACCCAAGAGTAGGCCATTGGATATTCCATACCAGATGTACGTGGCATTTCTATCCCAACTATCCATTTTACCCAGAGATCTATCCCATGTACTCAGAAATTTTAAACAGAAACTATAACTGTGTATCAACACCTTGGTAGATTATGGAGTAGAATGCCGAGAATCCAAGGAAATTTTCTTCCTTTTTTTACAATACTGCTTCTGTTGTTTATGTTCTGGTGTTTTGGCCATGAGGCATGTTTTGGGGATCTTTTCTCCCCAACCAAGGATCAAACCCTCGCCCCTTGCATTGGAAGGCAAAGTCTTAATGACTAGACTGCCAGGGAAATCCCAAGATGAATATTTTCCATCTCCGCCTACCCCAGCAGTCCCAGCTCGATTTCTCTGAGGCAGAAGGTATAGGCACAAAGTTGTCTTTTCTGTGGAAAAGTTTAAAGGTTATGCCAGGTTTCTTTTTTTTTTTCTTAATCACTTTTTTTAAAATTAATTCATTTTCTTTACATTATCGTGTTGGCCCCGCCACACACCGACATGAATCCGCCATGGGTGATATCAAGGCTGTCACCACTTGAGTGGCCTAGAAACACAGGGATGTCATATTCTATTTCATGACCCTCTCCCTTCCCATGATTTTCTTGGCTAGCAATAAAATATCAGAGACTTTGAGGTATGTCAATGTAGAAAGTTTCTTAAATGTCTTTTCAGGTGATGCTAATATGTGCATTTCCTGTCTCTTCTTTTTTAGGATGGGGACCTGTAAATTACTTGCAATCCATACCCAGAATCAGTGAGTAAACTCTCCATAATGTTTGGGTCTCAGGTAGTTTTAGACGAGCAAAGCAAAAGTGTTAGTCACTCAGTTGTGTCCAACTCTTTGTGACCCTATGGACTGTAGCCCACCAGGCTTCTCTGCCAGTGGAATTCTCTAGGCAAAAATACTGGAGTGGGTTGCCATTCCCTTCTTCAGGGGATCTTCCCTACCCAGGGATCGAATCCGGGTCTCCCACATTACAGTCTCTTTACCATCTGAGCCACCAGGGAAGCCCCAAAGCCGTGATAACTGAAAACCCTGTACTGTCACTTTTAAATACCTGTTCTGGTGATCCATCAACAGAAAGCACAGCCTTGGTGGCATTATAAAGTCTTGGAGGGTAGGGGAGAAAAGCAAGCAAACCATGATCCTTGCCCTCAGTAAATTTACGGAGGAAGTCATAGACTTTGAAGATATATTCCAATTATATCTAGTTTAATGAATAATTAATGTCCATCTTATTTGAAAAGTTCACATTTTACCTATTTTTATTTTATAACACTTCCCTGGGATATTGGACTGCTGCAGCTGCTGCTGCTAAGTCACTTCAGTCGTGTCCGACTCTGTGCGACCTTGGACTGTGTTCCTCATTTCTTAGAGAAATGTCTTCCTCTAAGAATTCAGTAAAACCTTCTTCATTCACATTTTTTGATTACACAGTTTTTGACAGTTTGACCCAGACCAAGATGAAATTTACTTACGAATTGTCAGCATGGAATGGGTTTGATACAAGAAACAGAGAGAACACCTGTAACCTGTTTTAAAAGAGTAATTGTTTTCATGGCTTTGGCACATACGGTGGTCTTTAGGCAAAAAAGATTCAGCAGTAAAATAAGGATGCAGGTCATTTAGTGGTTTTCTCCTTAGGCATTATTGGCAGATCAGAGAATTGAAAGTAGTAAAAGAGTATTGCTTTCAATAAATCTGACTTCCGTAGTTCAGGCTAAGGTGCCCTTTTTCTTCCCACCTCCCCAAACTCAGTATTCTAATCTACTGAAATGTACTGTTGTGTTATACGTGGACATAAATGTTTGTTAATAGAAGATGATCAATTCTTATTATCTTATTTTTTTTTGAAACTGACAAATAAACATTTTAATTTTTTTAATGCCTATCTATAACACTGATCACCTGGATGACAGTCGTATATTTATTTTTACAAGAAAAATGATGCATTTTTCTGTGATTTTATTTTATTTTCTGTGATTTTATACCACAGGAATTTTTTTTTAATTTAAAACAGTATTTTCACAAAGCAAGAAAGACAAATTCCCAGGATAATAGTAAAGATTTAAGGGGAGAAAAAATAACCCCCAAATCAGCTCATGCCCTCCTTGCGGCTTTTTGATAAGTCAGAGCAGTAACCAAATCACCATTCATTCATTCATACAACAAACACTTAGCCAAGGGCCATGCTTATTGCTTCAAGGTGTGTAGAGATTAATAAAACTGTCTTCTTGTCTACACTGTGCTGGTAGCCCGTAAGTTGAAGCAGAGATGGAGACAGTTTTCCCATGTGATAACTGATGGGAACTTATCCTTATAATCAGAGTGCTTGGGAAACACTGAGATGATACCATTAAATTTAACTAAAAAGTTAGGGAAGTATTCATAACAGGTACAACACTGGAACTCATTCTGTTAAACATAAATTCAATGTCTACAAGTAGAGAAAAGGACATTTCAAATCAGTGTGAGCAAACGTATGGAAATAGAGAATAAGTAGATTGCTTAAGAAAAATAGCAGACGTGTTTCAGGTGGAGAGCCAAGGAGGTGGGGAACAATATATGTTCTATTAAATGTGTGTCAGGGCACAGACTCTGGAGTTGTGACACATGGGCTTAGTTGTCCTGCAACATGTGAGGTCTTCCTGGACCAGGGATCAAACCAGTGTCCCCTCCATTGCAAGGTAGATTCTCAACCACAGGACCACCAAGGAAGCCCTGTGAAAGTAGTTATTAAGCAGCATTAAGAATCCTTTATGAAAGCATGATTTTGCAAATACAGTCATATTTATGTGTCCCAGAGCAGCCAATAGGGGTATTTTAATGGCCTGAGTCGAAGAAGTTCAAAGCAAGCACTATGTCATTGAGAGAACAGTTGAGACTATTGATGAGTTCCGATCTAAGAAGCTCAGAGACTGGTATTCCAAGACCTATTCTCCAGCCTCTACTCTGAGTTGACAGACGACTATGTTTTCTCAGGGTCAGCTGCCTGTGATCCTACGGCTCTTGTCATTATCAAGGAAGAGAGCCAAATGCTCAAGGTTGTCTACTCTCCTACGAGCTAAGCTCCAGACACAGTTGTCTGCTCAGAGACCCGCCAGACTCTCGCCTGGCTCTCCTGCCCTCTCGCTGACTGCCCCCTTGGCTCACAGTCCCTACACCAGTCCTCCTCCACTCGAGTTTTCATTCTTCCCTAGCACACAAGACAGTGAGAAACGTTTCTATCTCCTCTGGAATAGAAAGCTGGCATTTGAACCAAGTAAAAAGGAGCCCATCTTCATGCTTCTTGTCCCTCAGGTCATCAGCACCCCTTCTAGACCTCAGAACAGGATTCACTGGGTACAGCAGGCAGGACCACACTTCCTCTCCTTTACCTGGAAGTGGGTTATCTCACCAGCTGCTAGGATGATGTCCAATGTCTTCTTAAATGTCCAGTGTCCTCTTGGGGACCCCAAGAGAGAATTGCCAAGGTCTACCTTGATAGTTAACTTCCCTCAAAGAGATATTTGAATGGCTGGAGAATGTCCTTCATATGCCAAATGTAAGTAATAAAGAAACTATAGGCTGTATCTCACCCATTATGAACTCCTATTTTAATTAATGGGAGATACACTCCTCTTTGGGGAATTTGGTTGATTCATTCAGTGAGTGAATATATTCAAGAACAATATACTAATTCAGGGTGCTGCTGCTGCTGCTAAGTCACTTCAGTTGTGTCCAACTCTGTGAGACCCCATAGATGGCAGCCCACCAGGGTTCCCAGTCCCTGGGATTCTCCAGGCTAGAACACAAGAGTGGGTTGCCATTGCCTTCTCCAGTGCATGAAAGTGATAAGTGAAAGGGAAGTTGCTCAGTCGTGTCCGACTCTTAGCAATCCCATGGACTGCAGCCCACGAGGCTCCTCTGTCCATGGGATTTTCCAGGCAAGAGTACTGAAATGGGTTGCCATTGCCTTCTCCAATTCAAGATGCTAGTATGTGTAAAATAGATAACTAGTGGGAACCTGTTGTATAACACAAGGAGCTTCGCTAGGTGCTCTGTGATGACTTAGAGGGACGGGATGGGAGGGGCGGGAAGGAGGTCCAAGACAGAGGGAATATACGTATGTGTGCTTGCATGCTAAGTAACTTCAGTCATGCGTGGCTCTTTGTGACCCCATGGACTATAGCCTGCCAGGCTCCTGTGTCCCTGGGATTTTCCAGGTAAGAATACTCGAGTGGGTTGCCATGCCCTCCTCTAGGGGATCTTTCCTACCCAGGGATCAAACCCACCTCTCTGATGTCTTCTGAATTCTCAGACAGGTTCTTTACCACTAGTGCCACCTGGGAAGCACTGTATCCCAGGCCATATGTATACGTATAGCTGATTCACATCATTGTATAGCAGAAAGTAACACAACATTGTAAAATAAACTATATCCCAATTAAATACACATACACACACATATAAACAGACTGGTTCCAAATCAGGAAAGGAGTATGTCAAGGCTGTATATTGTCATCCTGTGTATTTTTTTTAATTTATTTTTTATTAGTTTTGCCATATGATGACATGTTATCGCCATGGGTTTACATATGCTCCCCCTCCAGAACCTCCCTCCCTCCTCCCTCCCTCCGGGAAATCTCGATGCACCAGCCCCGAGCATCAATCCTGGGCTGGCGATTGATTACACATATGATAATTAACATGTTTCAATGCCATTCTCCCATATCATCCCACCCTTGCCCTCATCCATCCTGCTTATTTAACTTATGTGTGGAATAAATCATGTGAAATGCTGGGCTGGGTGAGGCACAAGCTGGAATCAAGATTGCCAGGAGAAATACCAGTAACCTCAGGTACATAGATGACACCACTCTTATGGCAGAAAGTGAAGAAGACCTAAAGAGCCTCTTGATGAAAGTGAAAGAGGAGAGTGAAAAAGTTGGCTTAAAGCTCAACATTCATAAAACTAAATCATGGCCTCTGGTCCCATCACTTCATGGCAAATAGATGGGGAAACAGTGGAAACAGTGGCTGACTTTATTTTTCTGGGCTCCAAAATCACTGCAGATGGTGACTGCAGCCATGAAATTAAAAGACGCTTACTCCTTGGAAGAAAAAGCTATGATCAATCTAGACAGCATATTAAAAAGCAGAAACATTACTTTGCCAACAAAAGTCCATCTAGTCAGTGCTATGGTTTTTCTAGTAGTCATGTATGGATGTGAGAGTTGACTATAAAGAAAGCTGAGTGAGTGAAGGGGAACATATGTATACCCGTGGCAGATTCATGTCAATGTATGGCAAAACCAACACAATAATGTAAAGAAAATTTTAAATAAATAAATAAAGAAAAGAAAAAAAAAAGAAAGCTGAGTGCTGAAGAATTGATGCTTTTGAACTGTGGTGTTGGAAAAGACTCTTGAGAGTCCCTTGACTGCAAGGAGATGAAACCAGTCATTTCTAAAGGAAATCAGTCCTGAATATTCATTGGGAGGACTAATGCTGAAGCTGAAACTCCAGTACTTTGGCCACCTGATGCGAAGAATTGACTCATTGGAAAAGAACCAGATGCTGGGAAAGATTGAAGGCAGGAGGAGAAAGGGACAACAGAAGATGAGATGGTTTGATGGCATCACTGACTCAATGGACATGAGTTTGAGTACACTCCAGGAGTTGGTGATGGACAGGGAAGCCTGGGGTGTTACAGTTCATGGGGTCGCAAAGAGTCAGACACAACTGAGTGACTGAACTGAACTGATATATATAATATAATACACACACACACACACACACACACACACACATATAAGCACCTTACATGAATAATTTTGAAACATTAGGAAAACTCATGTCAAATTCAAACAAAACTCTACATTTCTGTGAAAATACAACTGCCAAGACTCTTTAGAGGGTGGGTAACCTCAAAGCTCTTTCTTCTCGCTCAGACTTCTCGCTTTGATTCCCAAAGCCCACCTTCCTGTGACTGCCAACGGGGAGTCACATAGAATTCACTTCCAAGTACTTTGCTTCCTATACGTTCCTTTCAGTCAGTTGTAGTCACCTACAGATATATAGATGGTTCTAGATCACATAACATCCTCACTCCCCACTCATGGTCCTTCCCTCTGGGGCAGGAGCCATGCTGAAGTGTATCCTGTCTCTACCTCCTCAAGGGTAGGAAGCCCCATGCAACACTTCTTTTTTTTTTTTTTTTATTGTTTTTGCCATACATTGTCATGATATCACCATGGGTTTACATATGCTTCCCCTCCGGGTCCCCCCTCCCTCCTCCCTCCCCCCCGGGAAATCTCGCTGCACCAGTCCCGAGCATCAATCCTGGGCTGGCGATTGATTAGACACATGACAATTAACATGCTTCAATGCCCTTCTCCTATATCATCCCACCCTTACCCTCATCCACAAAGTCCACAAGTCTATTCTATACATCTGAGTTCCTTTTGTTGTCTCCCATGTTGGGTTCTCATGCAACACTTCTGATTGGATTTCAGGCTGGGGGTTCTCCCACTTGACACAAACACACATCAGCCCTTCCTGGACTGTGCTTTAGTCCCCTGGTGCCATGTCAACCAGACAAGTGTGCCCTCTACAACCGCCAATTATTCCTTCCTGGTTTGTATGCAAGCAGCTCTGCTAGAGCAAGCAACTCACCTTTCATTATAAACAAACACAATGGGCTACCAGTTATAAGATGAGGAAATCACAGGGAATACAGTCAGTAACATTATAATAATCTTATATGATGTTCAATTTATAAGAATTTGTATTACCTTATTGTACACCTGAAACTAATATTGTAAGTCAGCTATACAGTGATGAAAAATTAAATGAAAATTTTAAACACACACACAGGCATCTCTATTTTTTTTATGTCTTTAGCTCTAACCACACCTTGCTTCTGTTTCCTCCTCTAACCAGCATGTCTCCTGTTTCTGGGTTCTTTGTTTATTTTTCCCTTTATATTTCATCTCTACGCTTTATACATCTCGCAGGTTTTAGTAACTCTTGGGAGACAGTCTTTTGTTTTCTGTCCGACTTGGAAGAACCCAAAACTCAGGTCCATTCAGTGGCAAGCTCAGAATTAAGACTCCGTGTGCCACAACACTTCATTTCTATGTTTGCTTGGTTGTTTGCTTCATTGTTCTTTAAAACTCCTTTGCTGTGCAATAAAATGCTAGTGCAGTGTGGGACAACCCCATGACTCTTTGCCAGCAAAAATATGGTTCAGATTGTCTCATCACAGATTTGGAGGTCTGGAGAAAATGTTCAAGGCAGAGTCTAAACTTGAGTCTTCTTACTCTGAACCCTCTACTTCCTTGGACTCCCATTTATAAAAATTGGAGGGGTAAAAAGTGATTTCCTTCTATTTCATAAGTGGAAGTAATTCCAAATCCTTTCTTAGGGACATTGAACTGAGAAGTGTTCCTTGGATTTTTATGGGAGAATCTCGGGGCAGGGTTTATGTCCCAGGCAGAGGGTACCCACATGTGGGTAATGGCCTTATCCATGCTGCTAACATCCTCTCCCCTGGGGCAGAGGGCTGCCCTTGTGGAAGGGCTTCAGTGAAGTGCGGCTCTAAAGGAAGAGTTGCCCCTGGCGCCCTGCAGGTGCCCACGTAGAGTCAGCCCACACAGCTGCTCACCTTCTAATGCTCTGCATTCTGTCGGTGCGTTCTCCTACGCAGTTCCGGAAGGGACTCCTGCTTCTGTTTACCCAGCGTTCTCGGGTTCACTTGACCCCAAGAGAGGAAGGCACAACTTGGAGGCATGAGCACTGCAGAATGTAGAGATATGGCTTTCCTACAAGTGGGAATCCATCCCCACCCCCGGGCATGGCTCAGGGCACTTTCCAGGGCACATAATGCTGTGTCCTCTGTGCTCAGCTTCCCTGGGGAACCAGGAAAATTGAGAAGGTGCCATGATATTAGAGGAACTTCCTTGGTGGCTCAGACAGTAAAGAATCTGCCTGCAGTGCAGGAGACTCAGGTTTGATCCCTGGGTTGGGAAGATCCCCTAGAGAAGGGAATGGCAACCCACTCCAGTATCCTTGCCTGGAGAATTCTATGGACAGAAGAGTCTGGTCAGGTACAGTCCATGGGGTCACAAAAAGTCAGACATGACTGAGCAACTGACACACCACACATGATGTCAGAATCAAGGCCAGGGTTACTATGTAGGTCAGAGTGTAAAGGGGGCGGTTACCCATATTGTAAGTGTCCCTACCAGGAGCCCTTCACTGCATGTGCCTTGGGGAACATGCTTGCCATTATCAGCCAGAACATTCTTTTCTGTAAATCCAGGATTACCAAACCTGACAGGAAGGGATAGTTAGAGACTTTTCTACAGGCTTTCTGAGCTTAGCTGAGCATTAAGCCTTACAAATCTTATAAGAATTGATGAGCACGGTGATATATATAAAAAATGCAACATAAACCTTCAGATTCATGGCATAACCATCTCAACTGAAAAGCCTTTATGCGTCAGGATTTTAAAAAATTACCCTTTGTCAGCCTTGCCTATGCTCAGACAGACTCCAGTATTCGAACAGCTTGCAAATTCTGTACAAATGGGTGCTGCTATGCCCACATCCATCAAAAGAGTGGCATTCTTGGGGGTCTTTTTCTTTTGTGAGAGAAGGGATTGGACGTACATTATTATTCTCATATGGGAATGATTAACCAAGGAAAAGTGGCAGCCCACAGTTAATTTAGCTGTTCTTTTAAATGTTTTTTTCTGGTACCTGAATTACATGAACATATTCTTCTAATAAGCTGATCTGTTTTTCCCCTTCTCATTGAGGTGCAAAGTAATCTAGAGGGTCAAGGTTTCCAATCTTTTTCCCTTGCATTAAAATGATCTGTCATTTCCATTGTGGCTACACCCAAAAGTCAATTGTTGGTCTCTTTAAAGTACCCTATAGAATAATTCAGTGGTGAGAGGATGAAATTGTTCTCAAAGTGTAACTGCTCCCCTTGCTGGTATATTGTAGCAATGGCATCCATCTTTAAAAATGTAATCCTGGTTCAGAGCAGGGGTTTTTGTTTGTTTGAGAGGTGTGGTTTTTTTGTTTTTCTTGGTACTTCTTTATGTTTTTGAACTTCACAGCAAATTGAGGCTTATCTAATGAAACTGGATAAGTTACTATAATCATCGTACATTATAAATCAGGTATGTAAAATTCAATAGAATAAGAATGTTCTTAATATCTCTCATGCCTGGAAAATAGGTAAATATTCTGAATGATGTTTAGTGTTAACGTTTTCTTAAATAAAAGAATCTTTTAATTTTTAGTACAGTTTATATACAATAAAATGCACAGGTAATTGTCTGACTCAGTGAGTTTTGATAGTTGTCAACAGGCTTCCCTGATAGCTCAGTTGGTAAAGAATCAGCCTGCAATGCAGGAAACCCCTATTTGATTCCTGAGTTGAAAAGATCTGCTGGAGAAGGGATAGGCTACCCACTCCAGTATTCTTGCTGTGTGCTCAGTCGTGTCCAACTGTTTGCAACCCCATGGACTATAGCCCACCAGGCTCCCCTGTCTATGAGATTCTCCAAGCAAGAAGAATACTGGAGTGGATTGCCATTTCCTTTCCAGGGGATCTTCCCGACCCAGGGATTGAATTGAGTCTCTTTTGTCTCCTGCATTGGCCGGAGAATTCTTTACCATGGCACTACCAGGGAAGCCCAATTTTAATTCACAGCAAAGGTAGAATTAGTAAGAATGTATTAAATACTTAAAGGCAAATCATTGAACTTGGGCCTCTCTGAGAACTGATGTTGGATACACGGGAGTCATGCTACTGAAGAAGGACAAGAAGTCAGATTGGGAGATTGATGGAGGGATATGGGACGACGACAAAACATTTTCTGCAAAAGTGAGTTACAGGCAGTTAGAATGGGAGGGGACCAGAGGGCCAGGGGGCAGACGCAGGGGTCCAGGCTGGGGACAGACTGTACACGCAGGCGAGGAGAGAGCTGAAGCCCCAGGGAAGTCTCTGAGGCAGAAGCCAAGCTGAAAAGAAGTGAGAAGGCTGGAGGCCCAGTGGAGAAGGGGATTTCTAAAGCACAGGAGACCTGGACCCAGAACCAGCTAAACTAACCAGAGAGCACGCGAGATGAGGATGTGAAGGTCTGTCCAGGGTGCTCTGGAGGACAGACACACCCGGGGAGAAGGCGCTCAGACTCTGGAGGCAGGACGTTAGCCTGTAAATGAGACTGTCTCAGCTCCACACAGACACGGTGGGGCAGCCACATCCACCCCACCAGGCCGCCCTCCCGGGCCACCACTCACCTCGGCTTCCCCCAAGGAGAGGCTCCTGGATCCATGGGGCACTCTGTCCCAGGAGTCCCCCCACCCTGCTGGCCAGAGCCACCTCCCACTGCCGCGGTCCCCGAACCCTAGGGACAGCAGATCTCAACCACACTAGGTCACACCTCCCACTCATAGGGACACAGCCAGTGCCTGGGAGGGGCCCGTTTTCAAAACACACAAGCAGTATTCTAGCCACGAGTTCACTCCATCAGGAGCAGAAAGAGATGCTCAGGGCAAGAGTACCGCGACTCTGAGGATGAACCGCTGGGCAGCAAAAAGGGCACGGGCCTGCTCTCCAGGCACTGAAGACTGCAGGTGGTGGCAGCGTGTCCCCCAGAGTCACAGCCAGGGTCCAGGGGATCCACGGACACCGAACATTAATTATACTACTGTTGTATAGAGTCTCTGAAGAGTAGCTTATGTTGGTAAGTGATGACTGATGACATGTGGCCTGGGATAAGGGGATCACTCACTGGTGTCTGTTGAACAGAATTCTCAGGACAAGAGGTCCGTAGAAAAGGAGCAGAGAGGGACATGCTGACCAAGGGGATTTAAACTTAGAACCCACATCAGGGCCACGAGGTGCCTAACACAGGCATAGTGAAGAAGTAGGGAGAAGGCCAGGGATCCCAGCATTAGGGTGAGGCAAAGTCAGGAATTAATGTCCAGAAGTTAGGATGAGACCGTGTGTGGGACACCACATCTCCCATGCACCAACCAGATATCAATCATTCTCCAGCAGGTAATGTGGAGTGAACGGAGAGAAACTGGAAGCAGGAAATTCCACTAAATGGAGTTTCAAAAAATTTGTGCAGAGTCGTAAAGGAAAGGAGGACAGGAATCCAAGAATTGTTGTGCAGAGACCTCTATCCATTGTCAGGTTTGCTGTGAGATATTGGAGCTCTTGTGTGACTCTCTCTGCCATTTGAAGTATTTCCTGCCTCTGGGAAGTGTAGATAAAATATGATATGCCAGCATGTATCTTTCCCCCATAGAGTCTTCTAGAGAGGCAGGGCTGCAGCTGGAAGCTACCAGCGTGGCTTTGGGCAGGCAGATGAATGATCTGGGTGCAGGGTCAAGGCCAGCATCCTCTCCCTGCCTCTGTGCTCCAACACTGGTCAGGCAGAAGTCGCCCCTCCTCTTCTCTGATAAGTGTTCCCCTTACCCTCTCCCATGGGTGCATGCACACTGCCTACACTGACATACACACAACTCCTTCTCTGATGATTTTTTAAACTTGGAAGAATATAAGACTGATGTTTCCTCATATTGAGGAGACTGGAACCCTTAGAAAGAAAGGTGTCAGAATGACTAAACATGGGGTGGTTGTGGAGGGTCGACTGTACTATGCCATTTTATATAACAGATTTGGGCATCCTCAAACTTTGGTATCTGTCTCAGGGCCCCTATTCCATAGGGACGCCGAAACCAGTTCCCTGTTGTGTACCAAGGAACATCTGTACCAGGGTTGTGAGCTTGTAAAAAAGCCAGAATGTAACAGTTACAAAAATGTTTTAACAGGAAAGTCATGGAATTTTAACACCTTTTTTGTTGTTGAGCTTTAGGGTCAAGTTGTATATCTGTAAGGGCTTCCCTGGTGGCTCAGATAGTAAAGAATCTGCCTGCAATGTAGGAGACCTGGATTCAATCCCTGGGTTGGAAAGATCCCTTGGAGAAGTGAATGGCTACCCACTCCAGTATTCTTGCATGGAGAACCCTTTGGACTGCCTGGCTGCAGTCTTTGGGGTCACAAAGAGTGATTCACAATTGAGCAACTAACACTTTCACTTTCACTTCAATATCTGCAAATGACAATAAATAAAACTGAGTTTGAGGGAGAAGCTCAGATGGAAATAAATATTCTGGAACAATTAACTTCAGAGATGGGAGACGAAAGACTTGATGTAGAGATAAACAAGTAAAGGATGGAGGAAAGAGTCCTTGGTGACATTCACAGTGGGGACTGATAAAGCAGTAAACCAAAAGAGGAAAAAAAAGAGATACTAAAAGAATGGTGAAAACTGGAAAAGCAAATAAGAGTATGGCAGAAATAAAGATTTAAAATAGGAGAAGATTCCCTCTGGTCTTTATAATGTGTGTGCAGAAAATATTTTTCAATCACGGTTCAGTATAGTTTTTTTTTATTATTTAGGAAATGAACTGTATTTCTTACATTAATACTCTAGTTCTTGGATTCACTGCTCTTGAAATCCAGAAGTGAATCTATAGATAAGCTCAGTTGTTTCATAAAAATTGTTTGAGGGCTGTTTTACAACACTAAATATATTTTTGTTAAGTTGGTTGCAAAATGGCTAGTTTCAACAGATGTATGATTCTTCAAAGGTTATTCACTATATTAGATATTTTTTCATACCTCCTAGGGCTAAATTTGGCTGGTTGATATCACTGTGGAATTGGAATATGGGAACATAGACCTAATTTCCTCATTTGACTTTTAAATTAGTTTTGTGTGTGTTAACTAAAATTGAAAGTGTTTCAATTATGAATAATGCCAAGATGAATGGGTACACTCCATTGACTTTAATGAAGTGTACATGTTCTTGCATATTTGTGAATGATGGCATGGTAGCACAGTTCTTGAATCTTAGTATTTAATATCTGCTGCACTTACATATTTCATTTATGATACTACTTACTGCAGTCACAGCTTTTTACTTTTATGAACATAATTGAACTTAAAATTTTTGTTTCATCAACTTTTCCAAAGGATTGATATTACCAAGGGTGTGCTTTTTTACATAAAAGCAAAAGTTGACAACTAATTTATTAAGTTTGAATTATCTAACATTTGCTCCATGACTGTTATTTGAAGGCTCTGTGCCAAGAGATTAACTTTCAAGGAATAAGCATGTCATTTAGATCATTGAAACTTGAAATTGAAAGTTTTAGTCTTTAGTGATCATAACAAAATGTATATAAGTTAAATATCAGACAACACTTGCTGGTAATATATGCAAATAAGAGGAGCAACTAGAGAAATTAAGAATAATGATGTCAGTTGCATAGTACCTTGAGTAAGGATCATTACTAATTTTTTAAACCAAGGATTTCTTTCTTTAGTTAAATCTTCAGTGGCTGTTGGAAGAGTGAAATACTCTCAGACATTTACAAATGTATTTAAATTTCATGTCATATATCCAGGGCTTCAAGCTCAAGCCATGGTTTTCTTGTCTGAATACTTTGCTCATTTTTTAATGCCAAACAAGAAGTCAAATTATAAAAGTATATTTAAATCAGCAACTTTTCATACAATATTAGAAGGATAAACAGCCTAATAATTTATGAATGTATTAATACTGTGTGTTAAAGAGCTTTGAGATGGACGGTGGATTCAGCATATGTAACATGCACTGAAAATCAGCTATTGCACAGACTTGGCAAGTGTCCCTGGTAGCTCAGCTGGTAAAGAATACACCTTCAATACAGAAGACCCCAGTTCGATTCCTGGGTCAGGAAGATCCACTGGAGAGGGATAGGCTACAGACTAGAGTGTTCTTGGGCTTCCCTAGTGGCTCAGCTGGTAAAGAATCCACCTGCAATGCAGGAGACCTGGGTTCGATCCCTGTGCTGAGAAGATCTCCTGGAGAAGGCAATGGCTACCCACTCCAGTATTCTGACTTGGAGAATTCCATGGACTGTAGAGTCTATGGGATCACAGAGAGTCAGACACGACTGAGTGACTTTCACTTCACTTCACTTCACCTACTGCACAGAAATAGGGAATGAGAAATTATGAACACCATTTTACTTGTTGTTATTGGATACATCACATGTGTCATGTAAGTCTTTGCTAGTCTAATCATAGAGTCCGTTATTTCATAAACAGTGTTTAAATGACCTTTCCCAAACTGATAGAATAAGTAAAAGAATTTGGTCTAGCAGCTAGGACTCCCCTATCCTAGGCTTGTTGGAGGAGTGGTATAGAGGTAACATCTATACTACAGGGCTAGCCTAACATTTTTCACTCTGGAGTTTCCATGGGCATGTGATCTAATTTAATTTCAAGTTTCATAGTCTGAAATTCTTTGACAAACAGCCACAAACTACAGTTCCCTGCCTTTCCCATATCAGATGCTTAGAAACCACCTGATTCTGGATTAATTGGTGACCTTGGATAAGGACATGGAGGTAAAAAATGGGCACTGTTTAGTTCTATTTCATTTTCCCACCATCATCCTTCCTCCTTTGGCTCTGAGACTGATGCTGTCTCCTGTTCCCTCCCTTGTGCATTACAAGCCATTGGACTCTAGAATCTGATAGAACAGGGCTCAAGCTCCAGCCCATTGTAGGACCTCAGGCAGGTTGTTTCACCTCTCCAAGCCTCATTTTCTCTATAAAATAATGGTGTGTAAAGAGTTGTGAGTGGTTAATTTTGGAACAGGGGGACAAAGTATTTTGTTTTGTTGCATGGATGTTTTGACCATTCTAACTTCTCATAGGGAAGTGAAGTTTAAAGATACACGTGTAAAACATGTTTCTAAGAGTGCCACTTGGGCACCCAACTGAGAACAGTGTTATTTCAGTGAATGGTGTGCTGTAGAAGAGGAGTTACTTTTCCTGTCTTCAGCCGGCAGGTAGTAGGTGTGGATTTAGAATAAAACTTGTAACTGTTTTGAGGACCCCAAACCCCACACTCCTCCCATTCCACATGCCCTATGTTTGTGCCTGCAGAACATAAGGAAACATCTGTCTTAAATGACGCTTACAATTACTGAAAGTCAAGTCCCATTCATACATGGTCAATAACTACATTAGTCAAGTGCACAAGGAGAAAGGGATGTCTTTCTTCATATGCCGCTAAAACAATGCTAGCCTGGAAGAGGGCAGATAAAATGAGAAAAACATTATAGACCATGAAAGGTGACATCACTTAAATCCCTGGGCTAAAAGCCAAGGATACTAGGTCCTGCTTTCAGCTGTCAACTATCATTTTGTGATGATGGATAGATTTACTTCATATGAAAGGAAAAAAGTATATTCAGACATGTTATAAATAAAATTAATTACCAAGTATGATATAATTATGTTTAAGCAAAGAACCTAGCAAATATAGAAATATCTGCAACGTCTAAGACATATAAGCCTGCACAGAAATCTGAGGTTAAAGGGTAATATAAATGAAAATAATAAAAGTATTACCTTGTTACTTTTCAGACTTAATTTAGAATCTATGCTTTCGGGTTTCACCTTGAAGGCTTCTGATCTAAATATGTATTTCTGAGGCAACTCAAAGTAAGTTACCATGGATTTGATTCTACCAAAGGCAAAAAGAAAGGAAAACATAAAAGAGATGAGAAAACACTTTTTCACAATTCAGTAATGTGAAAAAACTTCAGAAGTTGCTTTCGGAAGATACGTATCTAAATGTATTTGATGGTACCCTTTTCAACAGAGCCATGGAATAATAACAGCTTATTTTACTTAATTTAATTTTCCACTCCATTACTTCCCAAAGTACAGGACCAAAATGAAAGAATCCCCTCACAGATTGCATGCCACGTGTCAGAAATTTATTACCATACTCACTGGCATTATTTCACCCATTTGTCTGTTAATATTTCCATCCTAAACTAAAGGAAGGGAAATAATATTAAAACCTAGATCTTAGTCTGATGGTGACTTGGAAACCTCCATTAATCCAAAGATCTGTGCTTATTTTGCTACTGAAGGATCCTGAAGAGCAAATTCAAATTACTTAGTGTTCATTAAGCAATAATGCATGCAGAGTACCACACAAGAGTCTGTGGGCAAAGAAAAAGATGAACCCATCTCAGAAGGGTTTATGTGAACTAACATCCTAGGTTTCAGATCTGTACCCTGTTCACAGACAACCAAGGTCATCCGTTCAAGGAATGGCCTCCTGGGGCTCCAAGTTAAACCATTGTAAGTTTCTCATCTGTAACATGGCTTGCAGTCCAAGCCAGACAGGAGATAAAATGGTGTCTAAGATCCTTTTCAACACACACATGCAAGTTGCAGGAGAATGCTGAACCAACAGGGGGTCCTTTCTTCACCTGATGTTTGGAGCAAAAACCTACTTCAAATGTAGGAGCATATTTCTGTGTGACAGAGAGGAGCACAGAAAGAGAGGGAGAGAGTGCTTGCAAGTGATTCCCTGGGTCTCCAAGTTAGAGAGTCAGTATTTTTGACAAAGGGAAAAAAGAAAACAAAGGAAAAAAATCCCAGAACCTGCCATAGCTCTGTGTCTCAAGATTGAAAGGCCATTGAAGAGGGACTCTCTTCATGGTGGCGTGAAAGTTACGATTAGAAATACCTGTATTATGGACTCCTTCCTGCAAGTTCAGTGCCATGCTGGGTGCTACAGGAGTAAGAGAGCAAGGAAGGGAGGTAGGGAATGAAGCGGATACAGGAGAACAGGTTGGGGAAATTGAACAAAGGTGTGACTCCTGGCCAGTCGAGGAGCTTGTTTCACAACATTTTTTTGCAGTTTTCACTTTTGGTAATTAAGTGTTTTCCCCCTAAAACTTTGAAACTTCTGCTGAAAACACACCTTTTCGAAGTCAAAATATTTATTAAGTTGTCAGTTCAGATTAGTCACTCAGCCGTGTCCAACTCTGCAACGCCATGGACTGCAGTACCACAGGCGTCCCTATCCATCACCAACTTGGAGCTTGCTCAAATTCATGTCCATCAAGTTGGTGATGCCATCCAACCATCTCATCCTCTGTCGGCCGCTTCTCTCCTGCCTTCAATCATTCCCAGCATCACGGTCTTTTCCAAAGATTCAGTTCTTCGCATTAGGTGGCCAAAGTATTGGAGTTTCAGCTTCAACATCAGTCTTTCCAATGAATATTCAGGACTGATTTCCTTTAGGATAACTGGTTTGATCTCCTTGCAGTCCAAGGGACTCTCAAGAGTCTTCTCCAACACCACAGTTCAAAAGAATCAATTCTTCGGCATTCAGCTTTCTTTATAGTCCAGCTCTCACATCCTACATGACTACTGGAAAAACTGTAGCTTTTACTAGACCGATCTAGCAATGTCTCTGCTTTTTAATATGCTGTCTAGGTTAGTCATAGCTTTTCTTCCAAGAAAAATTTCATGGCTGCAGTCACCATCTGATTTTGGAGCCCAAAAAAATTAAGTCTCTTACTGTTTCCATTGTTTCCCCACATATTTGCCATGAAGTGATGGGCCCAGATGCTATGATCTTAGCTTTTTGAATGTTGAGTTTTAAGCCGGCTTTTTTACTCTCGTCTTTCACTTTCATTAAGAGACTCTTTGGTTCTTCTTCACTTCCTTCCATAAGGGTGGTGTCATCTGCGTTTCTGAGGTTATTGATATTTCTCCCAGCAATCTTGATTCCAGTTTGTGCTTCATCCAGCCTGGCATTTCACAGAATGTATTCAGCATATAAGTTAAATAAGCAAGATGACAATATACAGCCTTGACATACTTCTTTACCAATTTGGAACCAATCTATTTTTCCCTGTCTGGTTCTAACTATTGCTTCTTGACCCGCATACAGATTTCTCAGGAGGCAGGTAAGGTGGTCTGGTATTCCCATCTGTGAAGAATTTTCCACAGTTTGTTGTGATCTACACAGTCAAAGGCTTTGGCATAGTCATTAAAGCAGAAATAGATGTTTTTCTGCAACTCTCTTGCTTTTCCAATGATCCAGAGAATGTTGGCAATTTGATCTCTGGTTCCTCTGCCTTTTCTAAATCCAGCTTGATCATGTGGAAGTTCATGATTCACATACTGTTGAAGCCTGACTTGGAGAATTTTGAGCAATACTTTGCTTAGTGTGTGAGATGAGTGCAATTGTGCAGTAGTTTGAGCATTCTTTGGCATTGCCTTTCTTTGGAATTGGAATGAGAACTGACCTTTTCCAGTCCTATGGCCACTGATGAGTTTTCCATATTTGCTAGCATATTGAGTGCAGCACTTTCACAGCATCATCTTTTAGGATTTGAAATAGCTCAAGTGGAATTCCATCATCATTTCCACTAGCTTTGTTCGTAGTGATGCTTCCTAAGGCCCACTTGACTTTACATTCCAGGATGTCTGGCTCTAGGTGAGTGATCATATCGTCATGATTATTTGGGTCGTGAAGATCTTTTTTGTCTCCTGTGTAGTCTTACCACCTCTTCTTAATATCTCCTTTTTCTTCTAGGTCCATACCATTTCTGCCCTTTATTGTGCCCATCTTTGCATGAAATGTTCCCTTGGTGTCTCTAATTTTCATGATGAGATCTCTCGTCATTCCCATTCTATTGTTTTCCTCTGTTTCTTTGCACTGATCACTGAGGAAGGCTTTCTTATCTCTCCTTGCTCTTCTTTGGAACTCTGCCTTCAAATGGGCATATCTTTCCTTTTCTCCTTTGCCTTCAGCTTCTCTTCTTTTCTCAGCTCTTTGTAAGGCCTCCTCAGATAAGCATTTTGCCTTTTTGCATTTTTTTCTTTGGGGATGGTCTTGATCACTGCCTCCTGTATAATGTCACTAACCTCCGTCCGTAGTGCTTCAGGCACTCTATCAGATCTAATCCCTTGAATCTATTTCTCACTTCCACTGTATAATCATAAGTGATTTGATTTAGATCATACCTGAGGTCTAGTGGTTTTCCCTACTTTTCTTCAATTTAAGTCTGAATTTTGCAATAAGAAGTTCATGATCTGAGCCAGTCAGCTCCCAACTTGTTTTTGCTGACTGTATAGAGCTTCTCTTCTTTTGTTGCAAAGAATATAATCAGTCTGATTTTGCTATTGACCATTTAGTGATGGTTTTTAAGTTGTGGAGAATCACTGTCACTGAGAGAAGTAAAGATTGGTCTTAATGTAGCATGTTTAAGAGGGATAAGTGTAAGTGGGGGATGATGCTTTTAGAATTTCTGATTTCTTGAGGCTTCCCAGGTGGCTCAGTGGCAAAGAATCCTGTTGCAATGCAGCAGATGCATATCCCTGGGTTAGGAAGATCCCTGGAGAGGGAAATGGCTACCTACTCCAGTATTCTTGCCTGGGATATCCCATGGACAGAAGAACCTGGCGGGCTACAGTCCATGGGGTCGCAAAAGAGTCGTACATAACTTAAGCAACTAAACAGCAACAACATCTGATATTCTCCAGTTTCCAGCCAATTCATTGCTACAACTACTTAAAAGGACTGCTTGACCATTCTGAATTATTTCTCTCGCTAGGTCATTCTCTGAAATAATCTCCTCTGGTTTGAAATTTCACTCTGATCCCCCCAGCCCCATCTTCCAAATCACTCCTTGTCAGTGCAGGACATGGCTTTGTGTTTCAGAGAAGTTCAGTCTACCCGCTGAGAATATGTATGCAAAAAATAAAACGTATGTATATTCAGATATGTATGCACAGTCTGTCAGCCAGTTTGCTCTTTTTTCCATCTCCTTCTCCTGTTATGATGGGGGAAGGAGGAAATGGATGCACCTGCATCAAGGTGAGTCCCAACCTTTGCTCTGGTCCTCTCTGTATTGTTCTCCCGTACACCTCCCTGAACGAGTGACTCCTGTTTACTAGATCTTCAGCCTCTTCCTCTCTCTGGCTGCTCGGTTTCAGTAATCACAATGCTCTAGTTTCTCCTTTAAAAAAGAAAAGAAAGTCTTTTCTGAATCCTGTACCCTCTTCCAACTTTCCTCCTCCAGGGAATCTTCCCGACTCAGGGATTGAACCCATATCTCTTGTATCTTTTGCATTGGCAGCTGCATTCTTTACCGCCAGTGCCATCTGTGAAGCCCCTCTTCCACTTGACCTGTCTTCATCTTATTACTTTCTCCTTGAAAAAATGGCTTTTCCTCCTCCCTCTCTGCTCCTCTTCCATCCATTTGAAGATCTGTTTTCTTCCTCCTGAATTTTACACACTAGATTTTTCTTTGCTTGCCTGCAGGTCCACTTGGCTTTTCAGCCTCTCCCCTTTCCTGAGTGATTTCATTCACTGTTATAAGCCAGCCTCTCTTTTCCACTTGTCTTCAGAACCTCAGAGACATCTAACCCTCTGCCTATGGGGTGCCATTATTCTATCTCCCTCAAACCTGCCCCTCCTCCAACATCCCCCACCCATCTCAGTAAATGTCACCCAGTTGCTCCTGCGAGGAATGTGGGACTTGACATTTGGCCTCTTCTTCAGCTCTCATATTCAGTTATCAAGTCCTATCAATGTTACCTTTAGAATGTGTATTGTTCTGTGCTTCTCCATTTGCCATCTCACTGTCTATGGAAACCACTCCCTAACTTCTCCCCCAGGTCCAATCAGGCTCCACTCTCCCCCATTGTCCACGTCACAGCCAGAATGAATTTTACCAAATGCAGATCTGAGTGTGTCCCTCCGTAGGTTGAAATGCTTCAGAAGCATCCCACTGTCCTTAGAAAGAAATGCACAGCCTTCTACATGATCCTGTGCGATCCACCCTTTCCCTACCAACCTGTCTCCTACTTCCTATTCCCCGTCTCTGACTGTCCCTCTCTTGCACTGAGCTTCTCTTAGCATCTTCATTACAAAAGCTCCTTCCTGATGATGTGCTGTTCTCCTTTTTTTTTTCATTTTTTATTTTTATTGGAGTATAGTTGCTTTATAGTACAGTGTTAGCTTCTGCTATACAGCAAAATGAGTCTACTATGTGCACATATATATCCCCTCTTTTTTGAATTTCCCTCCCATTTAAGTCATCACAGAGCACTGAGTAGAGTTCCTTGTGCTACACAGGAGATTCTCATTGCGTTATCTATTACGTACATATGTGTGCCAATCCCAGTCTCCCAAGGCACCCCACCCACCTCCATTTCCTCCTTGTTGTCCATAGGCTTGCTCTCGCATGTGCTGTCTTTATCCCTGAAATTCTCTCCCCACCTCACCCCAGCCATCCCTGCCCATCGCCACGCTTCACCTTGGGGGCTCAGATGAAATCCTCTGGGAAATTCTCTCATCTCTCCAAGTCCTCTTGACTAGATTTACTGTCCCTACCCTTTCCTGTTTCCTTTATTCCATTTTATCAGCTACTACAATTGTAATAGCATGATTGTCTGGATAATTCTGTGCTATATCTCCCCACCAGACTGTATTCATCCCTGAACCTTCATCAGCTAGCGTGTATTCTCATACACGGAAGGTCTCAATGAATGAATGATGTACCTTCTCTTTTTCTTTCTCTCTTCTGAAATCTACTTCCCAGCCACCCCAAGTTTACATGTGATAGGTTTTCCATCTTAAAAGGAAAAATCTGAATAAAATAGGGAAACAATTTTGATTCTATTTTGGTGCTAGTCTTAAAACATTTTCTTGGAGGCTATGAGCTCTCTGCTTTTTTTTTCTCTTTTTTTTTACATTGTTTGATTGTAGTTCATGATGAATTTTGTATTATTTATTGGAGTGCAGTTGATTTACAATGTTGTGTCAGGGTCTTCTGTACAGCAAAGTGAATCAGTTATACAGAAACATATATCCAGTCTTTTTATATTCTTTTTCCCATATAGACCATTACAGAGTATTGAGCAGATTCTCTGCTTTTTTCTAAACTACAGAGAGGGATTAAGAGAACAATAAGTAATACAGGAGGAATTTAAATCCATAAATCCATTGCATTATTCTCACACTGAATATCAAAGGGCTTTGCTTCCATTTGGTTAGAGACTCAGTAGCTTACACGAGTCAGTACCAACTCTTATAATGCACACTTTACCAGGCTACATCTCTCTAAAGTGATGCGTTTTGCGGGTCCACGTTTTCCTTTTCACAGATGTGGTACAGATTGAGAAGTTTATGTGCAGTATTATAAATGTGAACTTTAACGTCATTCATCTTCTACTCTTCTAAGTTCAATTTTAAACTTACTTGTATGTAAATGGATACCCGCTTCAGTATTCTTGCCTGGAGAATCCCATGGCGAGAGGAGCCTGGTGGGCTGCAGTCCGTGGGGTTGCAAAGAGTCAGACATGATGGAGCGACTAAGCACAATAAAAAAATGAAGTCACTCCATCATGTCCCACTCTTTTCAACCCCATGGACTGTAGCCCAACAGGCTCCTCCACCCATGGGATTCTCCAGGCAAGAATACTGGAGTGGATTGCCATTTCCTTCTCCAAGCACAATAGAAAGTATATCTCAATAACCTAGATACCTCTAACATAGTTGAACTTTGATATTTCTGGTTCTGATTCTCCTGGCTTTATGAGGTTAATAACTCCCAAAATAAATAGATATAGAGATACATTATCCAGATTTAAATTTTGCAGTAATGATGGATTTATGCATGGCCTTGGCCTTTTATATTACCACTTTCTTATTTAATAGTTTCCATGTACAAGGTATGTAAACATGTATGGCCAGCATTGTGTAGTTAATAAAGTAAAAATTTATAAAAAGTAGTTTTCTTTTTTAAACTAGCACCCTATTTAGGGTAAATCAAATACAGCATCAATGTATGACTAAATCGAAGGATTGCTCAGCTGTTGAGGAGCATCCAAGAAGTATTTGAATCCACCAAGGTTTCATCATCTCTCTGAGGCAAGGTCATACTTAGATGACCTTTACCTTATTTTTGAAAGGCACCCCACATTCACAAATATATTTCCCCCACCTATTCTCTGATGCCCAAGCTATTCTGTAATAGAAGGCAGTCATTTCCTGACATTCTTGAAGATAATGCTTAAGCCCATTATCATAAGGTAACATATCATCAACAATTAGCATTTTGGTGGACGAGAATATAGTCGGAATTTCTTCTCTGAGAAGACTTTGTTAGTAGAATGGAGGGTGTACACATTGGACTTGGATTTTGAAGAGGTTAAGGCTAGCTCTTTGGAATAAATGAGAACACACACACACAGTGTGGACTGGAATGTTAAAAACATACCTTCTTGCCTACTTTGAAGTCATGCTTGATATTATCATCATAAGTTTACTGACTCAGGAGACACTGTTTCACCAGTGTCCTGTTCACCAGCACTGAAGCTACTCAGACAGTTTGCCTTTGCTAGTCTGACTTGCTCCAGACCAATGAGATCAGACCACTCTATGCACCTTTTTAGGTGACAGTTGGAGCTAAAGTAACTTCTAAAATTGCAGCAATCCTAGAAAGGCTGAGAAATAATCACATAAATCATTTGAAT
Organism: Antilocapra americana; assembly: GCA_007570785.1. NCBI lineage: Eukaryota > Metazoa > Chordata > Mammalia > Artiodactyla > Antilocapridae > Antilocapra > Antilocapra americana. The sequence goes on from ML662445.1 coordinate 27,567,335, forward strand.
CTGGAAAGGGGACAAATTTTAGTGTAAAAGAAGAAATCTACAACTGGGGATAGAAAAGAATTTTTAGCAACGATTGTTACAGCCCTCTATATATGTGACACACTAGAGTGTTATGGGGTTAAAGATCCAGAGATATCTCAGCCATACCTAAAATCAACTGAATGGACATTAAGACAGGCTGAATAGAATCACAATAAAAATTTATGACAGGGAATACCGTTTTACCTCAGTTCACAATTTGTGCACTGCTAGAGGTTTTCAGAACAATGAAAATACCTACTTGCCCCAATTCATTGAAACTGGTTGACTTCTATGAATATAACATACCCTCTGCAGGCCTGGGGTGTGAATTTAAGACATTTCTAAAAACAGATTCGTCGATGAGCATTTGATCTTAAGCAAATAAATAAGAGAAATTAATAAAGCCTAGAGCAGCTCACCTCTTCAGGGCATTGGCTAAAGTCTATTATTCTGATTACATCAGAGAGAAAATTCCAATTGTATAGTGATTCTTTTAACTTCTTTCTAATCAGTTTTCCTTCCTACAAATAGGGGATGGAAATAGCATGGGGGCAAGTATAGAGAGCTCACACAAATATTTGAAGCTGAAAATTCTGAATACAAGGAGTATAAGCAATTCCTCTTAGGTGGATATAGAAATTCTATACTGTAATTGATGTGGATTCTTACTTAAGATCAGTTATCAACCCAGTGGTTGTTCCATACCCTTGTTTCTACCCCAGAAGTGATTAAAGAGTTGAACACACTTCCATCAAAAATAGTAGTTCAGGAGCTACAAGGGAAACACCCTTCTGTTCTTAAGGGTCCTGCTCCTGGAAGGAGTGTGGGAGTTTGTACATGGGAAACCCACTCCTTCCAGGCAGTTTTGAATCTTCCCCCAAACAGGCTGTCCCTTCCCCACTTCTTCCCCAGTAACGTGACATATGTTGTCTTAGTTTCCTCATTGATAACATGAGAATGATATATATAAGAATCTGTAACTGTGTGAACAGATGTACAGAAAAAGTTTTAATATCTCCCATTTGCCTCTTTTATTCAATTTATTAAATATGATACAACAGAGCTGGGTAGATTGACTGTTCTAGTTAAGCTCTTGACCACTTAGATTCTAAAGAGAATCTAAAAATAGCCTTGATTAGAAGTAAATATGATCTATTTAAAGGTCATTGTGACTGTGCTTCAGAGCATTCAGATTATTTCTACCAGATATCCTTCAAGAGAGAAGACACAAGATTGGTCTGTACTGATTCTTGGGCTACACATCTTAATAACTATCATTTATGAAAGTGAAAGTGTAGTCACTCAGTCATGTCCAATTCTTTGTGACCCCATGGACTGTAGCCCACCAGGCTCCTCTGTCCATGGGATTCTCCAGACAAGAATACTGAAGTGGGTTACATCCCCTTCTCCAGGGGATCTTCCTAACCCAGGGATCAAACTCAGGTCTCCTGAGTTGCAGGCAGATTCTTTACCATCTGAGCCACCAGGGAAGCCCTAAATATATGCCTTTTCATACTGTTCATGGAGTTCTGATTCTGGGAAAGATTGAGGGCAAGAGGAGAAGGGGCAGCAGAGAATGAGATGGTTAAATGGCATCACTGACTCAGTGGACATGAGTCTGAGCAAACTCCAGGAGATAGTTAAGGACAGGGAAGCCTGCCTTGGAGTCACAAAAAGTTGGACATGACTGAACGACTTAACAAAATATATGCAGATATGCTGCTAAGAGTTTCATTTGTAATATCTTATCTAATCCCCATAAGTCTTTTATTATTATTCCCATTTTGCAGTTACAAAACTGCCATTTAAAGAAATTACATAGCGTGTCCCATATTCCACTAAAAGTTATTAAATTAGGATTTAAGCCTAAGTAACATTTTTCTTCTTAGTTACCACACAGTTTGTAGGGCTAGCAGACATGATCAGAAATCACAACTGGAAAAGAGTTATAAAGAGACACGCCGCTCTTGTCTGTTCTGCTTTTTTATTGTTTCACAAGATGAATGAAAAGAAACTATGCAGGAATCTGAGTCTTAATAACACCTAACAGAGGGGGATGTGAGCAATCCCCTTCTCAAATCGTCTGTTTTGTAATAGTATGCTAAGTCGCTTTAGTGCTGTCTGAGTCTTTGAGACCCAGTTGACAGTAGCTGGCCAAGTTCCTCTGTCCACGGGATTCTCCAGGCAAGAATACTGGAGTGGGTTATCATGCCAATAGTATAACTGAGGGAAAACTGTTCTTATAATAGGGGACAATCACTTTTTCCAATTTGTAAGTTAATTTATAAATTAAAAAATAACTCACTATTATAGCATCCTACAGCTACTCAAGAAACCTTTTTCTCTGCCTAATTAAAACAAACTGATAATAAGTCACATGCTTTGTCCCTGAGACAACAACATTTGTGTTGGGAAAAGGGAATGTTTAGACAGAATTACGGTGAAAGAGATTTTGAAATTGGACCTTGTCACTAGGGGGCACTTAGGGATATAAAATCAGCATTACCAAAAGTGCTTGCTGAAATAGAACAATTACTGACATTTACCTTTCAAGAGAGGAGAAAATACCTGATTTAGGATGTAAGAATTCAGGACACCTTCTGATGGACTGTTTATAGGTGCCACGTAGGTTGGAGGAGCATTTAAAGTGAGAGGAAGGGATAGTTAGGGAGTTTGGGATGGACATGTACACACTGCTGTATTTAAAATGATAACCAACAAGGAACTCTGCTCAATGTTACGTGGCAACCTGGATGGGAGGGTATTTGCAGGAGAATGGCTACTTGTATATGTGTGGCTGAGTCCCTTTGCTGTCCTCCTGAAGCTATCACAACATTGTTAATTGACTATACTCCAATACTCCAATATAAAATAAAAAGTTTTGAAATGAAATAAAATGGGCATAGTTTTGAGGTCAGGAATCCTGTCTTCTCTCTCCCTCTCTGTCTTTTATCACTGAAAGCATGAATGTGATATGAAAGGGGAAAATATCAAGACCAAAGGACAAAAAGCAGGGGGATGAGAGCTTGGTCTTCCTTAGCCCCTTTTGTGGCTTCCTCTTGGTCTCTTTCCCACTGCCCTCATCCCTTCCTTTAATCTGGCCCTGAGGGTGTTTGCCCCCCTTCCTCTGTGACCCAGAGTTCCTTGGTCTTCATTTTTACAGGCCTCTCTCTTTCATTTCATTTTTCCTCCCATTACGCCTGTCTTTGTTCTTCCCCCTTTATTGTTCCTCTTTGTTTTCATTAGCTGTTAGATTGAATTCCAGTTTTAGTTTTGTTCCTGTGTTGTGGCTTATTTTTTTTTCTCCTTTTTAAACACTCACATCCCTATTTCCTTCAGAAACCCATAAAATGTATTTCCAGGATCTGTTTTACCTAAACTTGATAGTAATAGACAGCATGTTATCTGATGCCAGAGGAGAATCGTTTCTCACACTAATTGAATAAATGGGGAGAAATAAGAGCAAAGAAACCACATTCTTACATACTAGCCTCTTACAGGACAGAAAGAAGCAGAAAAACCTTTTGTGGTGTGTGTGCAAGACTAAAACCACAGATGAGAGTGAAAGTTGTGGCCAAAGGAAAGCTTACTTTGGTCCACAAGTCACCAAACAACCAGTTTAGTTGATTTTCTTTTCCAAACTCACCATTTCTTTTGCTTGGCTTGTAAGGAAGTTGTAAAGTATATTAAATCACAAAGTCTGTATTTAGCAGATATTGGACATCTCAAGCAACACCTTAGAGCAAAGATGGGAGACCTTCAATTGCCCTATACTCCTTATATGTGAAGGGGAAAAAACTTCCTATATTATGCACCCTATCTGCGGAAATTACCCTGCAGTTATAATTAAGAAAATAATTGCAAATACAATTTACCAGCTCTGTGCCCATCATTTCGTCCTATAAATTGAAACACTTCACCCACCGACCTAGTTTGTGAGCTTTGGGCTAACCCCCATGAGCGATAGATCTAGGTCTTCTTGAATAATGAAACGGTGGTCTGGGACTGGGAATCATGAATTTGGTTCCTTGCTCCCCTGACTCACCATGTGGTCATAGGGAAGTCTACACATCATCAATTTTTCCAGTAGGAAAATGATTAGTGTAATTGTTATGCAGATTACTCTAAAGCTTTGATTTCAATCAGCCACCCTTGGCACCCAGCCCCGCCCTCACCCTTAAAATAAACTTTATGTTCAGACCAACAAAAAATGTTACTTCAGATGCCAATTTCCACAAAATTATTTAAAAATTAATAAAAATAGACTAATTTCAAAATTATTTTTAGGGTATGTTCCTGTTTCCGTATATTTCAAGCCAAATTAAATCCTAAGATGTCCATCCAGTTTAGTCAACCCCCATGATTGATTGTAATAAATAAATTAATTTAATTTCTGTTTTTGACTTGGGAAAAGAATCTTATTTTTCTACATTTTTGCCATTTGTCTTCTCCTCCTACACAGCCCTACCCCACTGACTTACTTTCACATTTTACATATTTATTTACAAAATCATTAATATTCCTTAACACTTCTCCTTAGGAAGATAGAACATTTGCTTTTCTTGATTATAGCCGTAGATTGCATTTCTGTATCACGTCTATTTCCTGGCTCCTAAGACTACCATGGTGGTCCATGAGTGGAAAGAGCAGTGTTTGTACTAGTGTTCTATAAACAGACTATCCTAATGCAGGACCCTATAGTACGCTTTAATATATACACCAGAAGGAGCTAACACTATGTTCAGTGGAGTAGTGATTTCCTCAGGGAAGAAATGACCTTCAGGGAAGATTTTCTGAAAGTCTCTGAAGACAGTTTTTTATTGTCACAGAAATTGCAGGTCACTGACATTACGTCAATAGAAACCGATACTGCTGGACAGTCTTTCTATGCGCAGGTCCATTCCATCCAAAAAGAAAGTGACCCCAGTTATGCATGGCTTTCTGAAATCCTTGCACTTGAAAAAAATATTTATCATTAGGTGGTCCTAGACTCCGCCTCTCTTTGAGATATAAACACACAAAAAAATTATTGCTATCTTTTGTTGTTCACTCGCCAAGTCGTGTCCAACTCTTTGCAACCTCATGGACTGTAGCACTCCAGGTCCCTTTGTCCTTCACTGTCTCCTAGAGTTTGCTCAAATTCAAGTCCATTGTGTTGGTGATGCTGTTTCATCCTCTGCCGCCCCTTTATCTTTTTGCCTTCAATCTTTCCCAGCATCAAAGTCTTTCCCAGTGAGTTGGCTGTTCACATCAGTGGCCAAAGTATTGGAGCTTCAGCTTCAGCATCAGTTCTTCCTATGAATAGTCAGAGTTGATTTCCTTTAGAATTGACTGGTTTGATCCCCTTGCTCTCCAAGTGACTCTCGAGAGTCCAGCACCACAATTCAAAAGCATCGATTCTTCGACTCTCAGCCTTCTTTATGGTCCAACTCTCACCTCCATACATGACTACTGGAAAAACCATAGCTTGTTATCTTCAGAGATGCTAAATTTTCTGGGAAAGTCAGCACCTTATAAACCAAGGGAAAACTCTGTTTTAGTTTGTTCAAAACTTGACCACAAATTATTCCTTTGAAAAGGTGTGCTGCCAATTGCTGATGTGGACCTCAGAAATACTAACACAGAGTTTGTCTAAAAATAGGATCACACAACATTCAACTGAAAGGAGTTAATGATTTTAATATGTAGATCTTTTTTAATCGGTGAGAGTTAAAGCAATATGGAAGCAGGCAATTTAAAAATGCTGTTCACTATTAAAGAAATCCTATAAGTGTATAGGACACATAATATTATATGTTGATACCCAATTTTATATAAAACACAACAAAAATGTTTAACAATAATGTATGTCTAAATTATGGTATATACCATTATGTGGTATATAACGGTGTACATATGTAAAGTATAATTTCAGCATGACTTGTGGTATTATTATTTGACAATCACATATTAATTGTTGTATGTGTATATTTTCTATGCCATCCTACTATATTTAGCTGCCTGCCTCCTTCCACTGGACCACAGTGAGTTGCACATGTTTTCACAGGACCCAACACAGTGCCTGGCAGAAAGCAGGCATTCAATGAATGTTTGTTAAATGAACAGACCATTATGAAGTACAGTTACTACTCTGTCTACTCATTTTCTTGAACTAGAGAAGAAAAAATTTTATCAAATCAGATGCACATCCAAATTATAAATCTCTACATTCAGTATGTGTGTGTCATTTGCTCAGTCAGGTCCAACTCTTTGCCATCCCATGAACTGTAGCCCACCAGGCTCCCCTGTCCATGGGATTTTCCAGGCAAGAATACTGGAGGGGGTAGCCATTCCATTCTCCAGGCGATCTTCCCAACCCAGGGATCGAACCCAGGTTTCCCACATAGCAGGCAGATTCTTTACTGAGTCACCAGGGATATTTTTCTCGATTTAGAAACTTCTAACAGAAGGTCATAAACTGGAAACTTGGCATTTATACTGGTATCTTGTGGTGATATCTTGTGTGCCATAAATAAGCAAGCATAAAAGCACCTGTATTTATGCAAGACAGCAAAAGAGACACAGATGTAAAGATCAGACTTTTGGACTATGGGGGAGAGGGCAAGAGTGGCACAATATGAGAGAATAGCATTGAAACATGTACATTACCATATGTAAAACAGATGACCAGTGCAAGTTAGATGCATGAAGCAGGGCACTCAAAGCTGGTGCTCTGGGACAACCCAGAGGGATGGGGTGGGGAGGGAGGTGAGAGGAGGGTTCAGGATCGGGGACACATGTATACCCATGGGTGATTGATGATGATGTATGGCAAAAACTACCACAATATTGTAAAGTAATTAGCCTCCAATTAAAATTAATTTTAAAAAATCAAGCCATGAGGGAAGGTTTAAAAAAGCACTTATATTTAAAGGAAATAAATTGATTAAATTTCACTTTCCCAAAATTTACATCACAATTATACTCTCCAAAACTTTAAACAATATAGTGTGTACTAAGTTACTTTAGTCATGTCCGACTCTTTTGCAACTCTATGTACTGTAACCCACCAGTCTCCTCTGTCCGTGGAATTCTCTAGGCAAGAATACTGGAGTCGGTTGCCATTCCTGCCTCCAGAGGATCCTCCCGACCCAGGGATCAAACCCACATCTCTTTATGTCGCCTGCATTGGCAGATAGGTTCTTTACCATTAGTGCCACCTAGGAAGCAGAGAAACTCATTGTTTAAGGAACTCTCTTGTCTAAAATTATTTTAGAACTCTCTTGTGGCTTTTCACAGTAGTCTGGAGTTCCAAGTTCCACAGAACCTTCTCAGCATTAAACAGGTACTCTCTCTGGACTCCACTTCCTGTTTCAACCAGAGCAATTCTGCTTTTATTTATATTACGTTCTGGGCTTCCACATAGAATTTTAATGGATAAAAAATTCGATGATGTTAAATAAATAATCAAACAAATATGAAAAACATCAGTTTCAAAAATGATTCACTAGTCATGTACACACATCATCATCACTTTCTGTATTATATGTTTTGCATCCTGTTCATTCGTCAAAAAACCAGTTTATAATTCTGCTTCCGCTGCGAAGTCCTGCCAGTTCAAACCCCCAGTGGATTAGTTGCTTCAGTCTCTATGCCTGCTTATGTTGTCTCTTCACATGTCTTTATATCCCTTTCAGGCAGCCATCTCCAAAGCGGGTTGTTTGTACCTCAAGAGGTATGCATGATAATACATTAGGGAAGGAAATATTAAAACTTCCATTTATATGTAATCTATCTTTTTTAATTCTCTGTTTGGGGGTGGAATAAATTTTATGAGCTCAAAATATTCTACCACAATGATAGATGCTAGGTAGTTGATAGATGATGATGATGATAGATAGATAACAAACAATAGATCCATGAATACATAGAAAGAACAAGTAAATGAATACATGACATGAGAGTTTAGTGCTACACAATGAGGAAGGTTTTACAACCATTTTTCTAGATTGTGGCCTCCTGTGGTAGGGTTTCTTCACATTTGTGTCTTTGGGTTAAATGGTGCATGTGTGCGTGCTCAGTCGCTAAGTCGTGTCTGACTCTTTGCGACCCCATGGACTGTAGCACACCAGGATCCTCTGTCCATGGGATTTTCCAGGCAAGAAGACTGCAGACTGTGGCCATTTCCTTCTCCAGGGGATCTTCCCAACCTAGAGACTGATTCCGAGTCTCCTGTGTCCTTCATTGGCAGGTGGATTCTTTATCACTGAGTCACCTGAGAAGTCCTTCATGTTAAATATCACTTGGTTAATTAATTTTGAAAGAATAGCTAAATCACTTTGGGTTTTCTGCATTTGAGTTCTCTGAAATGTGAAAACAGGCCCAGATTAAAATTTTGAAAGATCTGTTCATGAGTAAACACCTCAGCCATCAAATACATCATGTTTTTCTCAAAAGACTCCTGCACAACTAGAGTTTTTTCTTGCAGAAGTTGTTGAAGCCCCAAGGTGCCCAACAAATCCACAGTTCCATGTGTGCAGCTAAAAGTGAAGCAGACGTGGTTAGACAGTTTAGAGGTCTGGCTGAATCTAGAGAGCACGGTTAGATCAATATGGGGTGTCAGTAATATGATCCACCAGGCATGGTGGGAGGAAGATGGAAAGTATTATTCTGTATTTGCTCCCCAAATCAACAAAGACAGCTTGGAACTCTGCATTCGCAAGCATATTATTGCCGAGTACCTGAGGCCACCCTCAATCTGTTTTCTGTTTAATTTCATTCTGCTGTTCTCCTGCATATGGGGCTCTTTTTTTCCCCCTGTTTTAGCTGCTCTATTTTATAACCTGCCACTAAATAATTAGCTTTACATCATTACACATTGTTCTCACTCAACATCTAAGTATCCATTTAAATTAATTGCATGGTTTTTGGATTTTTATTTTAATTTTATCAACAGACTTAACTTATACTAGATAACAATAACTATACTACTACTACCTCTGTGATATTTTATAAATTGGTATACTTATAAAAACCCTGAAAGGCAGGATAATGTTCATTATCCCTTTGGTTAAAATGTAGGAAGTTAAAGAGAAAAATACAACTTTCTCAAGACATAGAAAATGATACACTATAATGAAATCCTTTCATTTTCTCTAGCTTCCAATGTCTTCTTAACATAAACGCTTAAAATTCTGGTTCTGTTTACATTTAAAATTAAATATTGAGTTTGACCTTATAAAACATTTAATTACTTTTGGAAATGCACTTTATGAGACCCAGAAAAGTCAATTTTGATGATATGGAATAAGAATCTAATATCATGCTTGGAAAACAATTTTTGAGAGCACAATGCATCACTGGTGGTATTTCCTTTGGAAAATGAATCATTGTATTATGGGCTAATCCTGCCAGAAGTGATTTTGAAAATCCAAAGTGGAATATTTTGGATACTGTAGTTTAATATGAGGTAAACAAGCAAATACTATTTTTATCTTTTGAAAAAAGCAAAGTGGTTTCAGTAGAGTGTGATGCTTATGTTTGTTACCTACTTGGTATCTCTGAAGCATAAATCTAATGGCTGTATCTGAAGTGTAAGCATATCCTGTTCTGTATAAATGCGAGCTAAGCATTTTCAAAGCTTGTTGCACAATCTCATTATTGTGATCAGTTATTGCTTTTCTTCCCAAGAGAAGGGTTGTCCATCCTAATTTAGTAGTGAAGAACTGATTTTTATTATGTTCTCCCAAGTGAAAAGTAACTTCAGTTCTTTCAGTTGGAATGACAGCCAGATTGAGAGGATGGATACTGGGAGTGGCCAAAATCTTCAGCTACCCGGAGAAAGTGCCACTGATGCCCTGGGCAACACACGCCATCCCCTTAGGGGATGAGCATGGTCTAAAAAGTCCTCCCTGTATATTTCCACATGATAACCAGGAATTTTCAGCATTTATAGGAAATTCTTTCCCATTTGATGTGACTGACTACCTAATCGTCTCTCTGGGTTTCTTTATTCAGGCATATCTTATTTTATTATGCTTTGCTTTACTTCATAGATATTATATTTCTTATAGATGGAAGATTTATAGCAACCGTGTGTTCAAGCAAGTCCATCAGTGAGCATTAGCTCACCATGTCTCTCTGTCACATTTTGAGAATTCTCGCAGTATTTCAAAGCTTTTGTTATTATTGTATTTGTTATGGTGGTCCATGATCAGTGATCTTTGATTTTCCTATTGTAATTGTTACAGGGTGCCATGAACTGCACCCACATAAGACACTGAACTTAATGGGTGAATGTCGAGTGTATTCTGATTGTTTTGCTGTCTCTCGTCATCTCCTTGGGCCTCCCTAGTCTCTGAAACACAACAATATTGAGATTGCTGTGTGCCTAGTCACTCAGTCATGTTCAACTCTGCGACCCCATAGACTGTAGCCAGCCAGGCTCCTCTGTCCATGGGGATTCTCCAGGCAAGAATATTGGAGCAGGGACCTCCCTGATGGTCCAATGGCCAAGACTGTGGGCTCCCAATGCAGGGGATCTGTGTTCGATCCCTCATCAAGGAACTAGATCCCACATGCCACAAGTAAGACCCTGGCACAACCAAATAAATAAATAAAAATAAATAAATATTAAAAAAAAATGCTGGAGTGGGTTGCCATGCCCTCCTCCAGGGAATCTTCCCAACCCAGGGATCGAACCCAGGTCTCCTGCATTGCAGGTGGATTCTTTACTGTCTGAGCCACCAGGGAAGCCCAATATTGAGATTAGGCCCATTAATAAAGCTACAGTGGCCTCTAAGCCTTCAAGTGAACAGAAAAGTCACACTTTAAATCAAATCTCTCGCTTTTACATCAAAAGCTAGAAATGATTAAGCTTAGCAAAGAAGGCATTTCAAACACTGAGACAGGCTGAAAACTAGGCCTCTTGCACCAGTTAGCCAAGTTGTGAGTGCAAAGGAAAAGTTCTCCAAGGAAATTCAGAGTGCTACTCCAGTGAACTCACAAATGATAAGAAATCAAAACAGCCTTATTGTGGATATGGAGATAGTTCAAGTGGTCTGGATGAAAGATCAAAACAGCCACGGCATTCCCTTCAGCCAGAGCCTAATCCAGAGAGAGTCCTCACTGTCTTCAATTCTATGAAGGCTGAGGCAGGTGAGGAAGCTGCAGAAGAAAAGTTTGAAGCTGGCAGAGGTTGGTTTATGAAATTTAAGAAGAAAGTGTTGTTTGCTGTTGTTTAGTCACTAAGTCACGTCCGACTATTTTGAAACCAGCATCTCTGTCCATGAGATTTCCCAGGCAAGAAGAAAATAGCCATCTCCGTAATATCAAAGCCCAAGCTCCACGCAGTGCTTAGTTGCTCAGTAGAATCCAACTCTCTACAGCCCCATGGACTGTAGCCCACCAGGCTCCCCTTTCCACAGAATTTTCCAGAATACTGGAGTGGGCTGCCATTTCCTTCTCCAGGGGATCTTCCCAACCCAGGGATCAAACCCACATCTCTTGTGTCTCCTGCATTGGCAGACGAATTCTTTACCACTATTGCCACCTAGGAAGCCCCAGAGTCCAAGGTGAAGCTGCAAATGTTGATGCTAATGCAGGAGCTGCATCAAGTTACCTAGTTTATAGTCTGGTGTACTAAATATTTTAAGCCCACTGTTGACCTAATGCTCAGAAAAAAATTCTTACTGCTCATTGACAATCCACATGGTCACCCAAGAGGGCTAGCAGGCATAGACGAAAACAAGATTAATGTTGTTTTCATTCCTGTTAACACAACATCCATTCTGCAGCCAGTGGTTCAAGGAGTCATTTTGACTTTCAAGTCTTGTTATTTAAGAAATACATTTTGTAAGGCTGTAGCTGCCATAGATAGTGATTTCTGTGATGGATCTGGGCAAACTAAATTGAAAACCTCCTGGAATGGATTCACCATTCTAGATGCCATTAAGAACATCTGTGATTCATGGGACGAGGACAAAATAGCAACATTAATGGGAGTTTGGGAAAAAGTTGATTCCAACCCTCATGGCTGACTTTGAGAAATTAAGGACTAGAACTAGAAGTAGCGCCTGATGATGTCCCTGAATTGCTACAATTTCATGATAAAGATTTAATAGATGAGGAGTTGCTTCTTATGGATGAGCAAAGAAAGTGGCTTCTTGAGATGGAATCTACTCCTGGTGAAGATGCTATTTAAATGACAACAAAGGATTTAGAATATTATGTAAACGTAGTCAATAAGTCAGTGGCAGAGTTTGAGAGCTTCTATGATGATTTAGTCACTAAGTCATGTCCGACTCTTGCAACTCCATGAACTGTAGCCTGCTGGGCTCATCTGTCCATGGAATTCTGCAGGCAAGAATACTGGAGTGGGTTGTTGTTTCCTTCTCCAGGGGATCTTCCTGACCCAGGAATCAAACCCAGGTCTCCTGATTGCAGGCAGATTCTTTACTAAGCTACAAGGGAAGCCTGAGTTTGACAGAACTGACTCCAATTTTGAAAGAAGTCCTGCTGTGGGTAAAATGCTGTAAAATAGCACTGCATGCTACAGAGAAATTATTCATGAAAGATAGAGCTAATCAATACATCAGACTTCATCATGTTCTTGTTTTAAGAAATTGCCATACCCGCCCCAGCCTTCAGCATCCACCACCTGGATGACCAGTCACCGTCCGCCAACTTCCAGGCAAGACCCTCCACCAGTAAAAGGATATGACTCACTGAAGGCTCAGATGATGATGGCCGTTTTATTTTTTAGCAATAAATATTTTTTATATTAAAGTATGTGCATTGTTTTGTTAGACATGATGACATTGCTCTTAGTAGACTACAGTATGGGCTTCTCTGGTGACTCAGCCAGTAAAGAATCTGCCTGCAATGCGGGAGACCTGGGTTCAATCCCTGGGTTAGGAAGATTCCCTGGAGGAGGGCAGGGCAACCCACTCCAGTATTCTTGCCTGGAGAATCCCATGGACAGAGGAGCCTGCCGGTCTAATCCATGAGGTCACAAAAGAGTCAGCCACAACTTAGCGACTAAATAACAACAACAATGTCATCATAAGTGACCAAACTCTCATAGAAGGTTTAGAAAGGTAGGCTGCATTTTAACTACTGTGCTTTGTAATAGATAATATGGAACACTGTGGTTTTATAACTGAAGACTAGACTTCCTCTACTTAGAATTGTGTTTGTAGTTATGTCATAGAGAACTACTTACTTTAAGGAAATCTCTTCCACTTCTGCATGGTTGCTCACATTTATTGAGCAGTGGTTCTGGGGGTAGATCCTGAGTAGTCTATGACCCTGTCAGTAAAGGCTTCTATTATGCCCTTTTAGAGACCAGAAAAGTAAAGCTCACAGAATGAAGCAACTTGCCCACTTGGCCTACAAGTGGAAAAGCAAAATTGGAACTCAGGTGGTCAGAATTCAAGACCTATGCAATGACTCATGTTACTGACATGTTTAAAATATTTTTTCAAAGTTCTGTATATTTTTCTGACACTTGGAGGACATTTTTTGAAAGGATTGTTGTTGACAACAGAAAACTATGGCCCAAATCGATTGTCTCTAGTTTTTCTAGAAAAAAAATGAATCTTCTAGTGTTTGTCTAATAAGCAGCATAGAGTCAAATTCAGAGATTAGGCATAGTATATACACACTGCTATGTACACATAGATATAACATCTGACAGACTGTACACACATAATCACACAAATGTGCACTCACACACTACATAAACACACAGTCAAGGAACAAGAGATACTTAGAAATCCAAGGTTGTCCTTTGACTTGAGTCAATATCCTTGAATCCGTCTAACACATTATTGGACTGCCTAATCCCTAACATCTTTGGGGGCAGTAATCCAACCTCCTCCCTTCCAGCCACTCTAGCCCATGGAATTCAGTTCTGTCTTCTCTACGATTATTTCTCCCATAACTCTTAACCATCATTATGAAAGCATTGATGAAGAATAAACCTTTCCTCTCTTTCATTCCCTGTGTCCAGAGGCCTCCCATAAAAGGACGTTGCTGGCTGAGAGTCACTTTTACAGAGTATAAGTGATGAGAGCATAAGCACAAAGTATGGCGGACTTCCCTGATGGCCGAGTGGTTGAGAATCTGCCTTCCAGTGCAGGGGACACAGGTTCGATCCCTGGTTGGGGAAGTAAGATCCCATGTGCTGGGGGCAACTGAGCCTGTGGGCCGCAGCTAAGAGCCCACACAGCCAAAGAAATAAATAAACATTTTAAGACACCAAACATAGTGCTTAAAAAAATAAGCACAAAGTATGAGGGTGTATGGATAGTACGCTGCGAACTCTTTCTTTGCGGTGTCACCCAGGCCTGCCCACAGAATCCTGCACAACAGGGCTCGTGAACATCACAGGATGCAGTGCTGCACAAAGCATGATTGGACTCAGGTTGGAGATTGAACTCAAGTTAGACTCAGACCCAGTCCTTGGCGATAAAATATGTGAGCTTAGCCCTGAAAATCTGGCTCTATCTCCAGTTGGGCATTACCTGTTAACAACATAATTTCTTATTATTAAAACTGTTAAAAACAAGGTCTTTTATAACTTTTGGATTTTTTTTAGTTCTTTCTTTAAAAGGAAACTGAACTTTCAATAGAAATAAGGGAAACACAACCTCAGCTAAATAATTATAGAACTAAAATTAAATGAAGTTAAGATACACAGTAGACTGTTTTCATTTAATAAGAGGAAGGCAGAAGAAAGCAACTCTCTTTTCAGGGTCCTTGTTATGTTAATAACTAGTGTGTGCTTAGTCCCAGCTTAGATTTTGAATGTCGATTTAAAGTTTAAAAAAAAAAAAAAAAACTATCTGAAGTAATTTCTATGATGTTTGCATTTGGAAAGAGTTTTCCAAGGTGGTTATACAAATACTTTCCTTTATTAGCGTATGAGATTCCTTTTGTCCAGTATCCTCATCAACACTTGACATTTTTTGCTTTTTAAGTTTAACCATACTGGTGAGCATGTGTTTATTCAGTTTTTATTTCCCTGATAACTGATGAAGTTGAGTAGCTTTTCATATTTTTGGTCATTTGATAATCCATTTCTATAAAGTGCCTTTTCAAAGTCTTTCCCATTTTACTGAGTGGTTGACTTTTATCTTACTGACTTACAGGAGTTCTATATAAATTTGTTTGTCAGATACATGCATTGCAAATACCTTCTTTGTAAAAATACTTTTTTACTTTATTATGTCTTTGGATAATCAGAAGTTATTAACTTTAACATAGCCAAGTTTATCACATTTTTCTTTTATGGTTTGTTCTTTTGTGCCCTGTTTAAGAAACTGTTGCTTGTTCCAAGTTCATGAAGATATTATCCAATGTTTTGCTCTAGAAGCTTTATTGTTTCCCATTCTCAGTCAGTTCCACAACCCATCTGGAATTAATTTTTTGTTGGTGTGAACTAGGGGTCAAAATAGGAGTAACCAATTGCTGCCGCGTAGTTAATTGAAAGGACCATTCTTTCTGGGCTAGCACTTTTTGAACATTGATTATGCTGCAGGCAGTGTGCAAGTTGATACTTCATTTTATCCTCAGAAAAATCTCTATTAGATAGATGTTTCCTTGCTTTATAAATGAATAAATGTGCAATTAGATGAATTAAATACATGTCCCAGTGTTCATGGCTAGTAAGGTATGAATCACTTGGTTTTAAGCTCAGGTCTTTTGACTTCAAAAGCGTGCTTAACTCACTGTCATCAGAAGGGATAATTACATTTTGTTATGGAAAACCAAGACAGCAAGTGGATTAAGAACCACTGGGAAAGAAGAATGGTTGACCCTAGAAAAGAACAAGACTTTGAATAACGCCTTGCATATAGCAGGCTTCAGTAACAATTCATTGCATTGCAAAAGGCATTCACTTTGGAATAACTATGAAGCCTGTAGTTCTGTGCATATGTGGATGTATATGCATGTGTGGTGCAGCAGTAAAGAATCCACCTGCCAATGCGAGAGACACAAGAGATGCAGGTTCAATCCCTGGCTTGGGAAGATCCCCTGGAGTAGAAAATGGCAACCCACTCCAGTCTTCTTGCCTGGAAAATTCCATGGACAAAGGAGCCCAGCAGGCTTCAGTCCACAGGGTCACAAAGAATCAGACACAACTGGGCACATACGCACACATACATGTGTGTATATACATGCATACATGCATATATACATAGGTAAGTGTGTCTATATATGTATGTATGCATATGTATATATAGTTTTATATATAGGGCACATATGAGTTTTATATATAATACTTTTTGTGATTTGTTCCTTAATTGTCTGTGGCAGTGATTTTCAAAGTGTACTTTTCCCAGTCCAATAACATCAGCATCACCTGGAGCTAGTTAGAAATACAGATTCTTAGGTCCACGTAAGACCTACTAAATCAGAAATCCAGAAGGTGGAACCCAGAAAACAACAGTGTGTTAATGAGTTCTGCAGGTCACAAAACTTGAAGCACATCATTAGTGTAGGGCTTACAGTTTCCTCAGTCATGCTCTTCTACAAAAGGTTCCTGTAACCTGCCATGCCTGGTCATACCCCCAGCTGGGTGCTAACCTCTGCCCAGATCCCCATCAAGATTGTAGCCTGGCTAATACCTCCCTTGGGCTCAGATCCTCTCTCCCCTTACACATTCGTGCACACACATGGTTCCAGATTCGATCCATCAGTCATGCTTCTTGTCACACTCCTTAGTCATTGTCCATCTGCTTCCCTGTGTCTGCCACTAGGCTGGCCAGAGACTTTGCATTCCCAGAGTGTGGCATATGTAGGAGCTCAATACAGTGTTTTGAGTGGGGAACAGAATTCTCATGGGGAAAGGAATTCTATAATTTTTGAGTAAATCAATAAATATTTGAAGGACTCTCTTGTGGAAAAGTAATTGTAAAACAAGGTACAGGGAATAGAGACTTCAAGGAGGCAAGGAGCACTGAGGGACCTGTCACAAGAGGTGTTCAAAGAAAACTGGAAACTCTCAAGGACTCTGAAACCCCTTTCCCCTCCCTCTTCTAAACTGTGAGCCCCTTGAAGCCAGTGACAGCATCCCATCCCTCATCCATTCCCAGTCCCCAGCAGGGGCAAATTCAGTGCCTGGTACACAGTGAATTCACCATAAGTGAATGAATGGATGGATGTATGAATGAATGATTGAATGAACAAGTTATTTAATGGCATAGGTGGAGTGTTCTTATTGCTGTTGTTCCTTATGTTTGAATGCTTTTTGCTGGAGAGACATCTATAGTTCTAGATCTTCTATTTGGCTAAGTAGGTAAAATTTTAGGAGCACCAGTAAAAATTTAGGAG